>CM062297.1:447788705-448065819 GCA_031216915.1 Pictodentalium vernedei | reverse complement strand
ACTTGCGCGAAGTGGGTTCGCGTCAGTTTTCTGCTTGGATTCACTGTTTTGAAAGTGCATGTAAGATGTCTTTTGATTCATAATGACATTCTGTCTCTGATCGGAGTGTAATAGGACATAGTTATGAGGAAACCATCTATTCACATTTTCTTGAGTTTAGTATCGAATCAACTTGATCAAGTCAAGGCTGCTAATAGCAGCCATGTCTTGATTTGCTACCAAACTCAAGAAAACGTGAAGCATGTAGAAAAAAACCATGTCCGGAAATGTTAACTTATATCGTGATTTTCCCAACTGCAGCAACATTCAGGTGGTGTTTGCTTTAGGCCAGAACATGAAATTCTGCACAAATGGATCATTTTCTCGAATATATCGTCGTTTCGTGAATCATAAAATGTCGCAATGCCAGACAAGTACTAGGCCTAATTTTCTCATTGTCACTGGTCAGATTGTCACTGGAAATTCTCATATTTGCTTCCAAAACATAGATTTTTTGTGAACAGTAGAGGTTTTTGGTAATTTTCACAATATTGTCAGATATTTTGTCGGAAAGCCTCAAGCTTACTCCACCCCCCCCCCCCCCCCCCCCCCCAGGTCACTCTCGCTTTGGGTCTGAATATCTTAATTGAATATATATTTTTTTCAGTCTCTTGCAGACTGAATAATACAAAAACAACGTGGTTTACACATTCAACCCCAGGATCGAATCCAGACTTTTCTGACGAATGGGGGTTGGTTGACAACTTTTCGGAAAATTTTGAAAAAATATACCAAACAAATCCATTTTGCACACAAACTGTAGTAAAACCGAGGCCGAACTCAATTTAAAAGACAAACTTGTAAAAAATTTCAGTGAAAAGAAGGAAAAGTTTCCAACAAACACTTTCATGCCTCCACCCCACCCCCTCCAGCTTCGGCCTGTTCAACCCTTTATCAAATGTAGCGGCCAAAAGTGGCAGCGCTATTTACTAAAATCGTCATTAATTTTTTTTTTAAGTTTTCATTTTTTGTCTCAAAAACATAGCTTGTGATTCCTCATTGGAAAGATATCAACGAGCTCGTTCCAATGAAGGGTCAACTGCTATGTTTTTTAGACGAAAAAAATAAGTAATTAAAAGTAGAACTACAGTGCCATGCCATATGTCCTCCCCAGTGCCAAAACTACTTGATGCCAAAATGCCTTGCATTCGATGACCCTGATCTATAGTAAACTGTGGAATTCTTGGAAGCATCCAGCGGTGCGGCATAAATTGATGTTGCAGATGGAGCAACCAAATCGTGTCTCCACTGGTCTGCCAGATGAAGTTTTTCTTTCTTTCCTTGAGCACACCACACAATTTCTTTTTCTGCCCTCAAACCTTACAATTTGGTGTGGTCCCATGTGCTCATCAGGCACCTTCACAACCAACAAGTCCCTATGGTGTAGTTTGCCCCTCCTCTTGCGCGAAGTGTACCCTGAAACTAAAGAAGAGCACACATCCAGACGAAAGTCGAATGCAGACTACCTCATCTTTGGTTTCAGGGTCACCGACTCGTTGTAAATAATAAATGAATTGATCAGGCACAATTCTACCAGGTACCACATAAGGTACTTCCAAATTTTTTGGCTTTTTCGCCCAACTGTGTAGTATGACCTGAACTGGTCTGATAAGTCAACACCCCCCCATAAACTTGTTGTAATTTTTGACCACTTCGGGGCACTTTATGGTTACCACATTCTTTCCCATTCTTCTGTCTATCTCCATATTTATAATGTTACTTTGATTTGACAGCATCATTATGGGTTTACTGTCTTTCCACAGAGTGGACACCAAATTCCCCTTTCTGAAAGTTTTGAATCACCCCGACACATTTTTTTTTGCTGCTTTATTGGGGTCTTTTAGTTCCGTCGGCATACCCTTTCTAGCGTACGGTCCCACAAGCATATACCCATTTTTTCTCTAGCTGAGATAAAAGGTTGGGACTCGTGAAGAAATTGTCAAAATACAGGTGATAATTTTTCCCATACAGCGGTCTGCAAATATTTAATACAACAGACTCGCCCAAAATGTTTTGTGGGGCCCGACTCTGATTTGCCAGTGTATATACTTGTGTTAAAGCAATAGCCGTTATGTGAGTCCGCCAATATCCATGCCTTAAGTCCCCATTTAATGGGCTTTTGGGGCATGTATTGCTTTAGAATTGTGCGACCCTTGAAGCTGATCATGGCTTCATCTACACTACATTCTCGGTGAGGCATATAAACTCCTGACTGGAAATTTGCATTTACCATGTCCAGCAGGGGTCTCACTTTAATAGTTTGTCGCGATCGACGTCAGTGTGGTCAGGGGAAACAGAATTGTCTACAATGTGTAGATACTGCGCAAGTTTTCTGTAACGTTGAATGGGCATTATTTTTGATATGCCTGGCACACTCAATCTATCATCGGTACTCCAGTAATTCTTCCGCCCGCGGAAGCTGGTGTATGCCCATCAGAATCATCAATGCAAAAAAGCTTTAATTTCAGAAGGGTTTGTGTCCCCTTGACGTTTCCATAAACTGTCCGGACACACCTCGTGATGTTGCCTGGCATACAAGTTCGTCTGCTCAGCGACAGTGTCAAAAAAACTTTCACTAAACATCAAGTAAAAATATTCTATTTGGGGCACACTGGAATCACATCCCAAGAGATGTTGGGGCCAATCTTCTCATTGAATTCTGCCGGATTAAACAATTATTTCATGAATTCTTTTCCATTCTGTTTCGGACGGCAAAAATGTGTTTAATGGGAGGTCATCCTCATTGTCAAAATCATCAGACGAGCTGTGTACAGCTGCGCACAAAACGCTTGAATCATGTTCGTCACTATCTGAATCGCTCAAGTCACTTAGATCAATTGTGTGGACGGACGAAACGGATATATCCGAAGAAGGGTCCTTTTCAGGCGCCAGTCCATCTATAAATTGACTGAAGTCATCTGAATCTGATGATGAGTAACTGTTGCAGCAATCCCCGAAAAATTGGGGACGCTGGCACTCGCCATATTTGAATTTTCCACCAAACAATAAAACAACGAATGAAAAGTATTCATGTATATTTATTTATATATTTAATTACACAGATTTCAATTGGATGAATTTCTATTATTTATGTATAATTGACCAGTGATATGCTGCTCTACAGGGAAACTATAACCGCTTGGATACCCCTTCACACCTCAATAGGAAAAAGAAATGCAATAGGAAGCAATTGGAAAGCCAGGTCTGTGTGATCCAAGTAAAACAAAATAAAGTTAAACAGGTCACAAGGGATTTTTAAATCCCACGTCGTACCTGCACGTCTTCAGTGCGCTAAAACATAGGCCTATAATTCATTCATTGATTCAAATGGACTAATATCACTTTGTCAGAAATTTTTGACAGACGAATGTATCATTTGTTACACATTCTATTACCTGTGGATTTTAATGGATTGTTGTTTTTTTTTTGTTTTTTTTTATTTCTTACTTGCTGGGGTACCTGTCAGTCGGACGGAAAATGTAGGGGTCATAATATGAAAAGTAAAAAAAAAATGGGCGGCGCATTTCTCGACCTAGCCCGCCCTTCGGTCGGGGCTTCAGTCCCCATTGAAAAAAAAATATCGACATCAACGCCGTAGCTACGACGGGTGGTGCAATCTGCGGGTGAAAAAATGATTAGAACTCAGAAGCAATCTGCAGGTAATAGTGAGAAAAAAAAATTCAAGTTCATCAAGGGCCATAACTCTGAGAAAAATATTTGGAACAACACATTTATTGAACACCGGCCCGACATCAATGAGATACACTTACATACCAAATGTGAAGTCATTCCGCCAAGTATTTCAAAAGTCATTGAGTTTTTGAAACTCGTTGATCACAGACAGACAGACAGACCGACATGCAGACAGACCGACACTGCCACTTATAGAGCTGCTTGTCGAAGCTAAAAATAGGGACGATACTATCAGTCGGGGTATAACGGGTCACGGTTTAATCTTTCGCGTATTTACCTTCAAACAAATGAATTAATTTCAAAGTGGTTATTGATTTTTTATAAACGGGTACTTGAAACATATTTTCAACATTCGACCGTTCGCGTGGTCGTTTCGTTCTTTTTTGTTGGTGACAGTTTTAAGCATCACGTAAATGGGTCAATACCGGGTCACTTGTGTCTTTAAAGAATCACCGAAAATTAGTTCGTTTGGGGTCCTCAGTTATAATTTGGGGCAATGTCTTACTTCCCGGAACAACATGGACAACACTGTGGGGTGTTTGTACATAACTTTGATGAAGTTGACGTTTCCAGACGATAAAACATTGGACGTTTCATACCGTGGATGATTCACACCTGAAATAGGTCCTACTAAATTCCTACTAAAACTGACCAAAACTGCCAGTTAATGACCAAAAACATGACCAATACTACCAAAACCCACGACAAATACCAACAAAAACATTACCAATAGGTCTACCTGGCAAGCGCTCACTTGTAAATTATGTTGAAATACTAGAGAGTGTGAGTAAAATTTTTAATGAAGCTGGTAAATTTAGGCCTAGGCCTACGTGTGTTAAGTCGATGTCTGGGCTTATGGATTGTAATCTGATTTCCAGTCGATTCCCCAAAAATGTTTACCAGTCGGCTCCCAAAATATCCTGACTGGTAGTTAATATATATGTTTGAAGGACCCCCCCCCCCCCCCCACACACACACACACACACACACTCTCCCCATCACTGCCATCAGCGAGCCTGGTTGGTCGGAAAGTATTGATACTTGACATTTTTGGTCGATATTATCTTTGTCATGTGTTTTGGTCCCTATTGGTCATGTTTTTGGTCGGTATTAGCAGTTTGGGTCGGTAAGTAGTAGGACTCCCAAAATGGATGTTTCATTCTTCCCCAGTCATTAGTCGTCAATAGCATATCACTATAATCAGATATGAAAATGGAATCTTAACTGTAATTGATCAATTTAGCCTTTACCTAACTGGATCCGGCTGTTGTGTGGTGGGTATCTTGTGTGTATACCCTAGAATTTCCCGGAATGCAGGAAGCATTTTTGAACTGTGAGGGGATGGGCATCATCGAAGGGCACCCTACTACGGATATATCAGTTCATCAATCTCAACATAGTGCCATGTGGCAACCCATATTGTCTATCCAAGGCCCATCACCCCGAGCCAACCATGGCATGAGCAGTCAAGGGAGGGAGGCCCTATTTTTGCTGAGCTATGTTAAAACACCGAAGTGAAGCTCAGGCCCCTTCCGATCGCTAAAGCATACTCTCACGAAAAACAAGTCATGCCACACGAAGGCTACATTGTTGACGTCACTTGAATTTATGGTTGCCAGAACAACATATCTAACGCAGTCTGTTTAGTCGGTTACAGCAGCATCAGAAGAGCTGAGAACATGTGTTTTGGGCCTCAATTTTTCAAAGTGGTTCTAGGCCCTTCACCAAAATGAGATGGGGGTGCCCCCACATTCTTTCGGTGGGTCTTGGAAAAACTTTGAATATATGAGGGCCAAAACTCGTACTCTCCCACAATTCACCCCACTCGTATACTCTCTGCCCTCAACTCGTAATCTCCCCTCTCGTATTCTGACTACCAGTACTCTCCCTCCCAATTTAATATGAAAATTTGGAATAGCAATTTACTAATCATCTTGGAAAATTGATTAGCAGTTGATTCAAAAGCACTGCAGACTGGTAATTATTGAATAGCAAAATTCAGAACTTGGACAGCGAAGTGCTATACTAATCCAGTTTTGAGCCCTGCCCACCACCACTCCCGACCAGGGTCGAGAGAATATCAATAGTCCAAACTTGGATCCAAAGTACGTAATATAATTATTTGGTGTGGTACGTCCAAAAGGATATACCACACCAAAAGATTATATTACGGACTTTGGGTCCTCAATTTTAGAGGACATCTACATGTAGTCCTATTTACGTAGCGTGTAAAAAGTGGTGAAGGGTTCAGTTATTCTGGGGGGTGGGATCAAGCGATCACTCACGGGAGGATCCAATGGGGGGGGGGGTGACGGTGGGGCGCACCCGGCACATGCCCCCTCTATTTTTGCTGGAGCTATGTTAAAGCACAGCACTTGCAATTCAACTCAGGACCCTTCCGATAAAGCATGCTCGCACAAAAACGAAGTGACACCACTCCAAGAATAAATTGTGTGCGTCACTTCAATTTATGGTTACGAGAACAACACATCTTACACAACTTGCATGGGGAGTTGGTCACAGCCACCACAGAATCGCGGAAAAAACGAGTTGTGGCCCCACTTTTTCAAAAATTCCCGGGGAGGGGGGACCCCACCAACGTCAGTCAGAAGGACCCCCTTCCCCCATTCTCTACCTCCCCCAAATGGCCGTTGCGAGGATCAGGATCATGATGCGCATCATACTATAAGATATAGTCCAACCTTGGACTCAAAGTCTGTGATATAATTTTGGTTTGGTGGGCCTTTGTCCTGTGGGTGTACAAACCAAACAATAATATTACTGACTTTCCGTCCAAGTTTGCAATAACTGTGAGGGTACAATTAGCGCCCCCTCTTTCAAACATCCTGGATCTGCACCCCCCCCCCCCCCCCAAAAAAAAAAAAAAAAATGACCCGTACGACAATATGTAGACCTGCGTGTAGGCCCATTTGTGACCCACCCCTTAATTGTGGTGGTTTGTTTTTTTAGGGACTCTGTTAAGTTCGGAAGGACTGCGTTGCGATTTTATCGCAGTCGCATAGAGTCAGTGTCTAATATATCGGACGTGATCGTTACTTCAAGTTTTTGGTCGTTTTTAATTCACTGCAAAGACTGCCAATGAGCTTCATTGCCTTGAAGAAGAGGCACCACCTTCCATACTCTCCGCCACGGGCATATGGGAACTCTTTGGTTAAGGGGGCAGAGGGTTTAGCTTGCCCGAAATTTGGATAGTGGAATACCGACACGCGAGCACCGTTGGCACGAAGGTGCGCGGCTTTGACAGGGTCTGTCCTCCCCCCCCCTCCCTCCCCCCCCCCCAAAAAAAAATTGTGAAATACTTGTGCGCTCAGGTGCGTTTGGGTTCAGACAATTACAAGGCTAATTTTCAGTACCATTTTTGTGATTTTCTCTGTCCCAATTTTTCCTCACCGTTTTGCCCGAATTGGGTGGGGCAGCCCCCCTCCCCCTCCCCGGCTCATATGCAGCCTCTCCACCCCCTCAGTGCTCTACACTTCTGGATCCCCCTTCGGAAGAAACTTGCCGCCTCCTCCTAACATATTATTCTTGGCTCTGCCACTGATCGAACCCATTCCACCCACGTGATTTGCCGTATTCAGTGAGTACTTACCACCGGGTTCGCCTGTATTTTCTTCATTTAATGACTATGACAAAAAATTCTTGACGTTTCATTTTCAAAAAATTTGTTCCGTCTCCCTTGTTGACTTTTGGAAAAGAGTTACACAAATAAACAAACAAATATAAATGGCATGAGTCAGCTCATTTTTCGAACCAGCCCGCCCTATGGGTGGGGCCTTTGATACCAAGTGTCAGGATTTCACGGTAATGTCGTTACCGGTAGCGTGTCGGTATCGTGGTGACAAAATGACAGAACCGAAATATCGTTACCCACTCAATCTGTCACTAAAGAAATTGAAACATTTGTTGTTGAAAGAAATGCTCATAAGAGCTGCTCGTTGGTGAACAATCAACACTGTGATAGAAACGAAATGCTGTTTACATCGAATACAGAAACAAGTTGAAGTGGGAAAAACACGTGTGTACCGTTTGCACACGTTATACATTTCAACCAATAACATTCTTGGAATGAGTAAAGTGCAGGACCCTTTTGCTGAAGTGAAAGTGATTGGCTCATTCTGTAAACATCTTGACGTTTTTTTTGGTCAGTAAAATTATCACAAGTAATTTCATTGTGTATCTGAGAATTGTTTTAAGTATGATAAAATAACAAGCGCCTGTGTTCAATATATGTTGAAAACTGAAAAGCAGTTTTTTGAACAGAGATATCATGCACAGGTTTACTGGCGTTATAATATCTAAAACAATAAATATATATTAAAAAATCAACATCCCAATAACCTCTGTTTGGTATCTATCGTGCCGGGGGTAATTCCCTTCACTCCAGACTGTTAATATAGGAGGCCGAAACGTCCCAATATCATTTCACATATAACTTACAAGTATATCAATGTATGCAGGCAGTTTTATCTAGGAGGGAAACGTGTCTGAAATCTAAAAAGCTACAAATGATATAAAATTCCCTCGATTCGGAAAAAATTCAAAAAGGTTCCCATAACTGCTCACAGACGGTACCTAAATTTCGTTACCGGCGGGTTCCGTGTCTCTTAAACCACGGAAACGATTTTTCGGTTCCGTTGACGTGAAAAAAAAAATCTGATACTTCATTCGTGCCGAATTTCATATGCATCCCTGCAGCGGTTTTTGCGTGATAAGAGTACAAACATACATACAAGCAAACTAACAGAATAGATTAGGAGTAGGACATTTGTCCAATGTTCATTGGGTGTTTTGTTTTGGAAGTTTTGGCCAACGGACGTTTTTGTCTGCACAGAAAAGCAAAAAATAATTAATGGATCTTAATAATTTCACTTGGGGACTTGTTTGGGCGAAAATGTTGACGGCCGGTTGGTTACAATTGTGGGACCGGACGGTTTTGGACAGGTGGCGGCTGCTTTTAGCATACTCAGCAGGGACAAATTAAGTACACAAGGTATAAAAGATGACATGCACTTGTGGGGCAGGAGAAATGGGGACAGGTGGAGGCCGGTTCGGGTGAAAATGTTAGAGAAGTCGGTTTAGGCATACTCGCCAGGGGTAAAAAGTATGGGTCCCAATACGTTATTTGGGGTACTCAAGAGTCGACATGTACTTGTGGAGGCCAGTTAGGGGCAGCTAGGTGGAGGCTGGTTAAGATGAAAATGTTGGAGGCTGCTTAGGCTTACTCATCGGGGTAAAGTATAGGTCCCAGCACCATTCCATGGGGTACACCAGAGTCTAAAAGCACTTGTGGTGGCTGGTTAGGGATGCGTGGAGGCCGATTTGGGTGAAAATATTGGAAGCCGGTTTAGGTATACTCATCAATGGTAAAGTATGGGTCCCAGCACTGTTCGTTGGGAGTACTCCAGAGTCGGCATGCACCTGTGGATGCCGATATATAGACACGTGGAGGCCGGATCAGGTGAACATATTGGAGGCCAGTTTAGGCATACCCGCCGCCAGGGGTAAAGTATGGTCCCCAGCACCATTCTTTTGGGTTCTGAAGGGTCGATATGCACTTGTGGGACCAGTTAGGGACAGGTGGATGCAGGTTCTGGTGAAAATGTTAGAAAAGCCGGTTTAGGCATACTAGTCAGGGGTAAAATATGGGGTCCCAGCAGGTTCAGCTGAAAATGTTGGAGGCCAGCTTTGGCATACTCATCAGTGGTAAAGTATGGGTCCTAGAACCATTCCTTGGGGTACTCCAGAGTCATGTCTGTGAAATTTCTTCCCTGGTCAACTCGTCCTTCAATTGGAATTCGTCCCCGCCTGCGGGCGAGTTGAGCGGTATTGGGATGTTTCGAATAGAATAGAAATAATTCTTTATTACTATATAGGCAATAAGAATACTTACAACTCAACTCCAGAACATAATACATCAAATGCACGCATATACAACATAGACGTCAACTATTTATAAAAAATACAATACTAAATGATAATGTTTACATCACGCACCAACATTATTTATGAAAATGTTAACATTTCGCACCAAACTGACAAACTCAAAACAGTTTTAATCAGAAGGGTCAAACAAAGTAGCAAAAGACCTGTAGGCCTATCAACACCTACAAACAGCCATGCAGTTTCGTTGTGTGTGTCAAAATACTTTCTGGAAGAATCTTGTGTTTCCTTTATTTCAATGAGTCTTCATCACTAGTGAACATCGTTTATTTGTGCTTTAGAATAAATATAGAAATAATTTATCTTCTACTCCATGATGCATTCTGGAGATAAATTAACCTACGATAAAGATATTTTTTTTTTTTATTCGAATATGGCTTCTTATGCCCATACATGAAGGAAATTGAAGTTTCAAAATTGTAAATAAAATCCGAGACGTTTTGGCTCGGTAGGCAGGACGCCCCGGCCAGATTGGAGGCCGAAACGTCAGTAAACCGGCTGGCTCTTGAAAAATGTTTGGAGACGTGTTCAAGGCCGAAACGTTGTGAGGCCGAAACGTCCCAATACCGTTATTGTTCTTATACAAGCCTATCCGGATAACCTCATCACCCAATTTTTACCTTGTATTCATTTCATTCCCATCAAGTTAACACTTGTAAATAAGATGAGAGACATTTTAGCTCGATAGTCAGGTCGATTCGACCCGATTGGAGGCCGAAATGTCCCAAGGCCCGAAACGTCAGTAAACTGGCTGGCCCTTGAAAATTGTTCGGGAACAAGTTCAAGGCCGAAAAGTCCCTATACCATTATTGTTCTTACACATAATTTTTACCTTTTCATTTCATTCCCAGTTTTTCCCACCAAGTTAACGTTATGTAGCCATAGATGCCGACCCCTCATCCCCAGTTTATGGCAAGATGGGATTGGACCTTGCCTCCGTAATTGTTTCAACAGGTCAACAACGCATAGCGTTATTAGTGCCCTAGTTGGATGCAGTGGAATTTGATTGTTTCGCCTTGACGTTTCCATACATGATCACGTTCCTGTGCGTGACGTCGTTCAGCATACAAGTTTGTTTTCTACGTAACCGCTGCGAAAAAGTTTTCGCCGACAGTGTGGGGAAAGAAAAATAATAGCCTGCACATCTGATGTCGTTATTAAATCATGTTGGGCGGGGCCATTGTTTTCTTTGATGAATTAAGCTGTTTCAGTTGTTTGATTCTTTATTTTTTCTTCAACAGCTAAAAGGACCTTGAATGGCAGGTTGTCTCCGCCGTTGAATTCATCGCAGTCTGCCGGGCGGACATTTAGTTACCTCACAATTCCTTCGCAGCATTTATTTGATACTTTAAGTCACTGAAATCACCGATGTACCTTGTGTTTTTAGCTGACACAGAATGTATGAAGAAAAGCCCATTTCAGGCATTAACCTCTCAACAAAGCAATCGAATTCACGCCATTCCGACGGTTAAACTTGCATGATAGCACTCACCATGTTTGAAAAATAACAACAAATCCCTTTCAGTTCTATTTTTAGCTCACCTGAGCAAAGCTCAGGATGAGCTTTACTGATCACTTTCCGTCCGTCGTCGTCGTCCGTCGTCGTTGGGCGTCAACAATCATCTCCTCCCAAACCACTAGGCCAATTTTAATAAAATTTTGTGGGATTGATCATTGGGTGGAACACTCGAAGAATTGTGTTCGAAATCTCCGTCGCCCATCTAATATGGCTGCCTTGGCTGCTGATTGGCAAAAACACATTAAAATCTTCTTCTTCAGAACCGCTGGATCAATTTGAATAAAATTTGCTGGGGATAACCAGTGGGTGGTCCTCTCTCAGAATTGTGTTCGGTTTGTCCGCCCGCCATCCAACATGGCTGCCACAGCTTCTGATTGGCTGACGCTCCACCCCTAAATTTCTATTTTTTGAATCAAGAGATCGATTTGAACCAAATTTTTTTTGAGGACTTATTGGGTCATAAGTATCTAATTTATGCCGAAAAAAATTTTCACGTAGCCCCATGGGAACCTCAGGAGCTAAAAATAGAAAAAATTTAAAACGCCCATATCTCCAAAACTGTACGGCATTGAGAATTTTTATTTGGTGTGCAGCTTCCTTAGGACCAACAGAAAGGATTGGTAAAAAAAAATTGCCATCGGTTTTATCATAGGGTACAGTTTCGTGACTTTGAAAAAGTGCTGAGTCAGCACTTTTTAACACTGTAGGCAATGGGAAAAACATTAAAAAATCTTCTCCAGATCCAGCAGGCAGAATCTTTTGATATTTGGTATGCAACATTGTAGGGTGGATCTGATTCAAGTTTGTTCAAATCGGCCCCCTGGGTTCATATTTGGGCTCAGTATAGGAGCCCGATTTCGAACTTAGTGCATTTCAGGCAAATTTCTTAAAAAATCTTCTTCTCCAGATCCAGCAGGCAGAATCTTTTGATATTTGGTATGCAACATTGTGGGGTGGATCTGATTCAAGTTTGTTCAAATCGGCCCCCTGGGTTCATATTTGGGCTCAGTATAGGAGCCCGATTTCGAACTTAGTGCATTTCAGGCAAATTTCTTAAAAAAATCTTCTTCTCCAGATCCAGCAGGCAGAATCTTTTGATATTTGGTATGCAACATTGTGGGGTGGATCTGATTCAAGTTTGTTCAAATCGGCCCCCTGGGTTTATATTTGGGCTCAGTATAGGAGCCCAAATTTGAACTTACTGCATTTCAGGCAAATTTCTTTGAAAATCTTCTTCTCCAGATCCAGCAGGCAGAATCTTTTGATATTTGGCATGCAACATTGTAGGGTAGATCTGATTCAAGTTTGTTCAAATCGGCTCCCTAGATTCATATTTGGGCTCACTATAGGAGCTCGAATTCGAACTTAGTGCATTTCAGGCAAATTTCTTCAAAAATCTTCTTCTCCAGATCCAGCAGGCTGAATCTTTTGATATTTGGTATGCAACGTTGCGGGGTAGATCTGATTCAAGTTTGTTCAAATTGGCCCCCTGGATTCATATTTGGGCTTACTATACTATAGTATAGAAGCCCGAATTCGAACTTAGTGCATTTCAGGCAAATTTCTTAAAAAATCTTCTTCTCCAGATCCAGCAGGCAGAATCTTTTCATATTTGGTAAGCAACATTGTGGGGTGGATCTGATTCAAGTTTGTTCAAATCGGCTCCCTGGGTTAATATTTGGGCTCAGTATAGGAGCCCGATTTCGAACTTAGTGCATTTAGGCAAATTTCTTAAAAAATCTTCTTCTCCAGATCCAGCAGGCAGAATCTTTTGATATTTGGTATGCAACATTGTGGGGTGGATCTGATTCAAGTTTGTTCAAATCGGCTTCCTAGATTCATATTTGGTCTCACTATAGAAGCTCGAATTTGAACTTAGTGCATTTCATGCAAATTTCTTAAGAAATCTTCTTCTCCAGATCCAGCAGGCAGAATCTTTTCATATTTGGTAAGCAACATTGTGGGGTGGATCTGATTCAAGTTTATTCAAATCGGTCCCCTGGGTTTATATTTGGGCTCAGTATAGGAGCCCAAATTTGAACTTAGTGCATTTCAAGCAAATTTATTAAAAAATTTTCTTCTCCAGATCCAGCAGGCAGAATCTTTTGATATTTGGTATGCAACATTGTGGGATGGATCAGATGCAAATTTGTTCAAATCGGCTCCCTAGATTCATATTTGGGCTTACTATAGAAGCTCGAATTCGAACTTAGTGCATTTCAGGCAAATTTCTTAAAAAATCATCTTCTCCAGATCCAGCAGGCAGAATCTTTTGATATTTGGTATGCAACATTGTGGGGTGGATCTGATTCAAGTTTGTTCAAATTGGCCCCTGGATTCATATTTGGGCTCACTATAGAAGCTCGAATTCAAACTTAGTGCATTTCAGGCAAATTTCTTCAAAAATCTTCTTCTCCAGATCCAGCAGGCAGAATCTTTTGATATTTTGGTATGCAACATTGCGGGGTGGATCTGATTCAAGTTTGTTCAAATCGGCCCCCTGGATTCATATTTGGGCTTAATATAGAAGCCCGAATTCGCACTTAGTGCATTTCGGGCAAATTTATTAAAAAATCTTCTTCTCCAGATCCAGCAGGCAGAATCTTTTGATATTTGGTATGCAACATTGTGGGGTGGATCTGATTCAAGTTTGTTCAAATCGGCTTCCTAGTTTCATATTTGGGCTCACTATAGAAGCTCAAATTCGAACTTAGTGCATTTCAGGCAAATTTCTTAAAAAATCTTCTTCTCCAGATCCAGCTTCAGAATCTTTTCATATTTGGTAAGCAACATTGTGGGGTGGATCTGATTCAAGTTTATTCAAATCGGCCCCCTGGGTTTATATTTGGGCTCCGTATAGGAGCCCAAATTTTAACTTAGTGCATTTCAGGCATATTTCTTAAAAAATCTTCTTCTCCAGATCCAGCAGGCAGAATCTTTTGATATTTGGTATGCAACATTGTGGGGTGGATCTGATTCAAGTTTGTTCAAATCGGCCCCCTGGGTTGATATTTGGGCTCAGTATGGGAGCCCAAATTTGAACTTAGTGCATTTCAGGCAAATTTCTTTGAAAATCTTCTTCTCAAGATCCAGCAGGCAGAATCTTCTGATATTGGGTATGCACCATGCTTAGGGGGGTGAGATTCAAGTTTGTTCAAGCCAAGTCCCTGGGTTCATATTTGGGCTCACTGTGGTAGTCCGAATTATAACTTAGTTCAAAATGAGGAATTTTCTTTAAAAATCTTCTTCAGATCCAGCAGTCGGAATGTTTTCATATTTGGTATGCAGCATCCTTAGGGGGTGAGATTCAAGTTTGTTCAAGCCATGTCCCTAGGTCCATATTTGGACTCACTGTGGGATTCTTTAAAAATCTTCTTCTTCAGCCATGTCCCTAGGTCCATATTAGGACTCACTGTGGGAGCTTGAATTGTAACATAGTTCAAAATGAGGACTTTTCTTTAAAAATCTTCTTCTTCAGATCCAGCAGTCGGAATGTTTTGATATTTGGTGTGCAGCATCCTTAGGGGGGTGAGATTCAAGTTTGTTAAAGCCAAGTCCCTGGGTTCATATATGGGCTCCCTGTGGGAGCCTGAATTATAACTTAGTTCAATATGAGGAATATTCTTTAAAACTATTTTTTTTTTTAGATCCACTGGTCAGAATCTTTGGATATTTGGTATAAGCTTTTCTTAGGAGCAGCAGATGCAACTTGTTGAAATCAATTCTCTGGGTTGATATAAATTTAGGCTACCATGTCAGGTGAGCGCCCTCAGGCCCCTTGGGGCCTCTTGTTTTATTTATTATTTAATTATACGCATTTTTATTGGATAAGTAGGCCGATGGGTATCTGTAATTAACTGTTCAAATGCCCCGATGTAAACTCATCAACTCTACACAGAATAAATACCAGGAAATTAATGCGATATTAGCGGCTGAACATCGTTGATTGTTCTGGCCGTTTTTGGCCGCTACGTCCGCACGCCAGCTGGCCAGTTTTGGCCGTTATGTTCGTACGCTCATCTCACCTTGAGAAGTTATTTAATTTCTGTAAGCTTGTTTATATGCTAGTAATTATCATAACAAACAATCCTAGATAAAAAGGTTAAGACAATAGTATCCGAAACGGGTTGAAATGCTTGCTGGTTGTTATTGTCCCAAGAACTGGAATTGAAATCAGTTCCTTTTGATAATACCAATGCACAAGTCTACTGGATGATCTTACGCCCATTACGAAGGCGTACATAGATGTGTGTCAGTGAGGCCAGTGGATGAGACAACCAACAAATGTGTGGAAGCAGTGTTAAATGACTTTGCATCCGTGCACATACATGTTTCTTTTATTTGCAGTGACTGCCATAAAAATTAATCAGTAATAATTTGTAATACAGTAAATTTCAATATCTGCGTAAATAATATATTTTTCGTATTTGACTGAATACAAAACATTGCAAGGGGGTGTTTAACGATATCAGTTCTTGTTTGTTTTTCCCTCTTTGCAGATATAGTTGGATCCGACCTAACCGCCTAAATCTACTACTCAAAGCTTGTTTTATTGCAAATTATTGGGGAGTGCCTATACATACATGCTACTTTTTTTTTCTTTTGGGGGGGGGGGGAGGGGGTAGTGATTACCGTAAAAATTAATCAGTAATAATTTGCAATAAAGGAAATTTGAATTTCTACGTAAATAAAATATTTTTCGTATTTGACTGAATACAAAACAAAACATTTCAAGGGGGTGCTTCATGATATCGATCCTTGTGTGCTATCCCCTCCCTGCCTCCCTGCAGAGATAGTTGAATCCAACTTAGCCGGGAGTGCCTATACGTACATGCTACTTTTTTCTTTCTTTGGAGGGGGGGGGGGGGGGGGGGGGGTAGTGATTACCGTAAAAATTAATCAGTAATAATTTGTAATAAAGCAAATTTGATTTTCTATGTAAATAAAATATTTTTCGTATTTGATTGAATACAAAACAAAACATTTCAAGGGGGTGCTTCATGATATCGTTCCTTGTGTGCTATTCCCTCCCTGCAGAGATAGTTGAATCCAACTTAGCCACCTAAATCTACTACTCAAAGCTTGGTTTTGTTACAAATTATTGGGGAGTGCCTACATACACACTTTGATGGTTTGTGATGGAGAAATTTGCATACTTGTATAAATAAAATATTACTCGCATTTGACAGAGTACAAAACATTGCAATGAAGAAATCAGTCCTCGCTTGTTATTGCCTCTTCGCGGAGACGGGGTCCTCAACGATATCACCCCTTGTTGTTATTCACTCTTAGCAGGGATAGCTGAATCCGACCCCATCGCCTAAATCTATTATTCAAATTTTGTTTTGCTACAAACCATTGAAGAGTGCCATGCACCTTCCTGTAGTCTGTAATAGAGCAAATTTGTATATCAGTATAAAGAAAGTATTATTCACATTCGAATGAATACAAAACATGCATTTCCCAGTGGTTTGTAATGGGTCAATTTTTTTTATATTTGCAAAAAAAGAAAAATATTATTCAAATTTGACTGAGTGCAAGTAATTGCAAGGGGTGTGGTATCACTCCAATACTTTGTAATGAGGTAAATTCGTATATCTGTATAAACAAAATATTTCTCGCTTTTGACTGAATCCAATCATTGCAAGGGGGTGTTCAACGATATCACTCCTTGTTGTTATTCCCTCCCAGCAGGGATAGTTGAATCCAACCCCACCGCCTAAATCTATTTTTCAAATTTTGTTTTGTTACAAATCATTGAAGAGTGCAGTGCGCCCTCCGGTAGTCTGTAATAGAGCAAATTTATATATCTGTGTAAACAAAGTATTACTCACATCTAAGTGGTATAAAACATGCATTCTCCAATGGTTTTTAATGGATCATTTGTTTATATTTGCAAAAAAAACAAAAAAAAATTTATTCACATTTGACTGAATGTAAGTTATTGCAAGGGGGTGTTCAATGATATCAGTTTTTGTTTATTTGCTATTCCCAATGGGTTTTTAATGGATCATTTTTTTATATTTGCAAAAAAACATAAAAAAGATGTTATTCACATTGGACTGAATGCAAGTCCTTGCAAGGGGGTGTTTAATAATATCAGTTATTGTTTATTTGCTATTCCCACTTTGCAGAGTTAGTTGAATCCGACCCCACCTCCTAAATCAACCATTCAAAGTTTGTTTTGTTGCACATTATTGGAGGGTGCCTTCATGCTAACCTAAAAGCTAACTTGCATATATGTGTAAATAAAATGTTATTCGCATTTGACTGAATACAAAACATTGCAATGGGGCGTTGAACGATGTCAGTTCTTGTTTGTAATTCCCTCTCGAAGTTTGTTTTGTTGCAGATTGTTGGAGGGTCCTATGCACTCTTTAATAATTTGTAATAGAACACATTTGTACATCTGTATAAATAAAAAAAAAAAAAAAAAAAAAAAAATTTCGCTTCTGACTGAATCTAAACATTGCAAGAGGATGAGCAACTTTTTTATATTTGCCTAAAAAGAAAAAAAAAAAAATATTATTCACATTTGACTGAATGCAAGTCATTGCAAGACGGAGGTATCACTCGTATATCTGTATAAACAGAATGTTTTTCGCCTTTGACTGAATCCAAACATTGCACGGGGGTGTTCAGCGATATCACCCTTTGTTGTTATTCCCTGTTAGCAGGGATAGTTGAATCCGACCACACCGCCTAAACCTATTATTCAAAGTTTGTTTTGTTCCAGATTGTTGGACAGTGCTATGCGCTCTTCGGTAGTTTGTAATAGAACAAATTTGTATATCTGTATAAACAAATATGTCTGAACAAACAAATATTATTCGCTCTGCTGATGTCGGACCCCGATGGTGATTTTTGGAGGTTTCAACTCGAGCTTCCAGGCCTCCCGGCTATCAGTGTTCAAATTCGACATTTTTCAGAATCAGTGTCAGGATTTTATATCCCAGATTATGACGAAACTTTTTTCTTTTTTTTTTTTCTTTTTTATTATTATTATTTAATTTCTTATTTTTTTGTCCCTTAATTTTTTTAATGAAAATATCAACTGCTTGCCTCTTGTGCACCTCATATATTTAGGTGAAATATTAACACTCCTCCAAATTCGCTATGATGAAGATATTAGCGAAAGATGTATATATGTACTTATTTTTCTTTTTGTACTTTTACTGGTCCACAAATCAGCATCTTCCAATACCGTATTCGGCTATGTGTATATCTAAGACAACTGTAAATAAATCTGTCACTGACAGCTTCCATTCCAGTAAGTTTCAATGTGAACTCCAGTTGATGAAACGTGAATTTGTATGTTCCCCTATTCTCGCTGTAGACTGTCTTTCTGGTATTGTACATTATGCTTTGACCATTCGACTTGGTGACCTGATATTGAATAATGGCGGGTAACATATCACTGGATGAGATCCAGAACAATTTAAATTATGATTTCAAACAAAAATATAACGAAAAATCATGCGAAACCTCCACTACAGATGCTTGTCCCCTTAATGTTATCCAAAATGATTGTAAATATTACTTACCCAAAGAAATCCCATTGAAATTTAGAAACCAACAAGTACAATTTTCTATTTTCCATTTGAACTGTCAAAGTCTAAAGGCTCACTGGGAACCACTAACTGAGCTACTGTACGAAACACAAGGCACAAAAAATCTTTTTGACATTATAGGCCTTACTGAGATATTCCAAATTCCACCAAATTGTTCTTACACTCTGAATGGTTATCATCCCCTTATTAAAAATACGAGGCCCGATGGGGATGATGGACGTGGTGGGGTTGGAATGTACATTAAAGAAGATTTAGTTTATAAAATACGAATTGATCTATCTGTGTTTATTCCACATGTTATTGAATCTCTCTTCGTTGAAATTAAAAGTATGAGGTCCACTAAATTACTTGGGGTAATCTACAGACCCAATACTCAACCGAAAGCAGATATTGATTTATTTTTATCTAGATTAAGCGAAATAACTGATAAAGTAACTTGCGAAAACAAAAAATCATACATAATGGGTGACTTTAATATTGATCTTTTGAAAACTGGTCTCCACGCAAAAACTGACGAATATATAGATATATTGACTAGTCAGGGTTTCTTGCCATTTATCACTAAACCGACAAGAGTAACTCCTTACTCGGCCACTTTAATTGATCACATTTTTTCAAATAATATCCAGTCTTCATCAGTATCGGGTATAATCATTACAGATGTTTCCGACCATTTCGGTACTTTCCAAATAGAATTAGGCTGCTCTATGAAAGATGACAGACCGATTCAGCTCAAGGCATATTAATTAAGAGAATATTGCCATTTTTAAAACGTACCTTTCTCAAAGCGACTTTTCACCCGTTTTTGAAAGCAATTGCCCAAACTTGGCATACAACACATTTCTCAACTCTTACATGTCTGCCTACGAAATGGCTTTTCCTCTCACAAATAGTCTGCCACCGAAAAGGTTTCTGAGGAAGAAACCTTGGATGACGAAAGGACTTATAATCTCGTCAAACAATAAATCTAGATTCTATAATAAAAAATTAAGATTCCCAACTGAACAAAATATTAAAAAATACAAAAGCTACTGTAGGATCTTCGACAAAATTAAAAAGCAAAGCAAAGCAATGTATTATAATAATATACTATTAGAAAATAAAAACGATATGCGTAAAACTTGGAAAGTTTTAAATGAATCTATAAATAGAACTAAACGTTGTGCTACACTGCCAAAGTTTTTCTTACCAGAAAACAAAAAAGAAATTAACAACCCTTTTGAAATAGCCCAGGAATTTAATTCATTTTTTGCTAATATAGGTAAATGTACTAGTGAAAAAATAAACAAACCCCAGAAACACTTTCTAGACTACCTTGACAATAATTCTTTGCACAACTTCTTTATCAGCCCAACAACCGAGCAAGAAATAGTTACTGTTACTAATTTATTCAAGCCTAAAAAAAGTGAGGATTGCGACGGTATTACCACCACTATCCTTAAGCAAACTATAAACATTATAGCTCCATCATTGACTTATATCATTAACAACTCCTTTGACCATGGCGTAGTCCCAGACAAAATGAAGATAGCAAAAGTGACACCCATTTTTAAAGCAGGAGATGAAAACAGCTTTAATAACTATAGGCCTATAAGTATATTACCAGTTTTCTCAAAAGTATTAGAGAAGCTTATGTGCAACAGAGTAATTAAATATTTAGATATGTTTGACATATTATATCATCATCAATACGGGTTTAGAAAAAATCACTCCACAATACACCCAGTGATGCAGCTTCTCAAACCTGTAGGTCTGGAGAATAATAAGGATAGTAAAAATATTACCATGGCTACATTTCTGGATCTCTCCAAGGCCTTCGACACGATAAACCATGATATTTTATTAAGTAAACTTGAGAAATATGGCTTCAGGGGAATTAGCAATAATTGGTTTCGAAGTTACCTCTCAGGAAGGATGCAATACGTTAAATATGGCACAGCCAGATCCGACACAGTCACAATGACATGTGGCATACCACAAGGTTCTGTCCTCGGGCCTGTGTTATTCTTGTTATATATAAATGACATTAGTCGAGCTACGTCCTTAAATCTTCTCTCGTTTGCAGATGACACATCCGTGTACGACTCGGCCCCTAGTGAAATTCACCTAGCCACACGTTTCAATAACGAACATAATAAACTAAATGATTGGTGTTCGGCAAACCAGCTTGCTCTAAATGCCAGCAAAACAAAATATATTGTCATTAAGCCAACTCGCAATAGAAATTGTGGAACCCATTTAAATATCTCTATAAATAATCAGACAATTAAACGAGTAGGAACTCATGAAGAAGAACAAATCCCTGAAATTTTTAGGAATAAATATCGATGAAAACCTATCTTATGAGCATCACATATCAAACATCTGCTCCACGATTCGTTGGGCAAACTATGCTCTTAGTAAAGCCAAAAAAATCCTACCCCATGCAGTCATGAAAACGTTATACTATGCACTTGTGCATTGTCATCTGCTATATGGTATCCAAATGTCGGGAAATGCTAGAGGGATTAATAGGCTTTCAAAAGTACAAAAACGCTCCCTTCGAATCATAAACAACAGAAAGTTTAACTCTCATACTGATCCACTATTTGCCAAGGATAAAATTCTGAAAGTTGCGGACTTGTGTAAAATGCAAGTCTGCCTTTTTGCGTTCGACTGGAAAAATGGTGCGCTTCCTCGATCATTTGAACAGTTCTTTAGTGTATCAAATGACTCGCAACACATGAACACCAGGCAATCGGGGCTTTTACGTGAAAATAGAACCAGAACTAAGGCCCTAGATAGATTACCCTTGTTTGCGCTCCCTAAAATTTGGAACAATTTAGACCAAGCCACATGGAACATTACTAACGGGAATGAATTTAGGAGGAAAGTAAGAACTAACCTTTTATCATCGTATCAAGAGAGCACACAATGCAATAACCCCTACTGCCCTGATTGTCAAAACTAGTAAGTACTGAAAATCAATTTTATATGTGCCCTCATGGCAATCCAGGTTGTCGAGTTCATGTTGTATGAAGAAGTCAACCAATGTGACGGGGACTTTTGTGAGTATCTGGAATTTCAATTCAATATTTTTTTTTTTTTTAATTACGTACTAAGAGTAGTTTACTTTCCTTTCCTAGTTAACCTGCTATATTACCCATGAATAACTTCTGGCAATCTTGTCATTCACAAACATACTTAGATCACCAAGTCTTTTAACTGAGTCCGTTGTTTGAGTCTGTAATTTATAATTTATGGTCTGCAATCTGCAGTTTTTTTTATATATCACTGAGTTAATGAAGGTTGTCTTCGATCATATAGTGATGTTGGATTGAAATGTTATGGGGGATTACAGGTAGACAGCCAATCTGGCTATGTAATCTCCCGACGGCGTAAACATACTGTTATTAGTTAATTTATATCTTTTCTTTTACTTGATGTATCAACATTTGATGTTTATACCGTTAAATAAAAAATATCTATCTATCTATCTACGCCAGCTGGCCGTTTCTGGCCGTTACGTTAGGTAAAGGGTTAAATTGATGAATGCGATTTTTAGCAATTCAGCACTTTTTGGTACTTTTGATGCCCAATTTTGGGAGGGGCCGATGACCAGTCTTGGTAGCAATGTTCATGAATCTATTTGTACCGCTCCACAATGCAGTTTCTTTGGTGCATATCAGTTTATGAATGCAACTTGTAGCAACTCTGGACTTTTGGGCACCATGGTGCCCAATTTTAGGAGGGTTTAATGCCCAATCTTGATGGCACTCTTCATGAATATGTGCCACCCTGCAATGCAGTTTATTTGGCAATAGTCAGTTGATGAATGCAAATTTGAGTAACTGGACATTTTTGGGCACCCCTAGTGGCCAAAAATGGGAGGGTTGAATGCACAATCTTGGTGAATCTATTTGTGTTGCCCCACAATGTAGTTTAGTTGGCGATAATTGGTTGATAATTTGCCCATTTTACGGAGGATCCAATGCCCAATCTTGGTGGCAGTCTTCCTGAATCGTGCCACTCCACAAGACCATTTTTTGTCAAAAATCAGTTAACCCTTTACCCAACGTAACGGCCAAAACCGGCCAGTGCTATTCTCAAAAATCGCCAATTTTCAAAATATTTTCATTTTTTGTCTCAAAAACATAGGTTATGACCCCTTGTTGGAACGAGCTCGTCGAGCTCGTTCCAACGAGGGGTCATAACCTATGTTTTTGAGACAAAAAATGAAAAAAATTAATTATTCAAGAATTTTTTTGCAAGTGTCGTCTGCTTCTCATGTTAGGTAAAGGGTTAATGAATGCAATTTTGAGCAATTCAGCACCATGGTGCCCAATTTTGGGAGGGTTCGATGCTCAATCTAGGTGGCAATCCTCATGAATCTATTTGTGCCACCCCACAATGCAGTTCATTTGGCGAAAATCTATTGATGAATGTGATTTTGAGCAATTCTGCACTTTTTGGCACCCCTGGTGCCCAATTTGGAGATTGTCCGGTGTCCAGTCTTCATGTTAAGCTTCAGAACTGTATTTGTGCCTCCCTACAATGTAGTTTATTTGACAAAAATCAGTTGATAAATGCGATTTTCAACACCTCTGCACTTTTAGGCACTCCTGTTGCCTCCAAATTGGGAGGGTTTGATACCCAATCTTGGTGGCAATCTTCACGAATCTATTTGTGCCTCCCCACATTGTAGTTTATTTGGGAAAATCAGTTGGTAAACGTGATTTTGACCAACTTGACACTTTTGGGCTCTTCTAATGTCCAATTTTGGGAGGGTCCAATGCCCCATCTTCGTGGTGATCTTCATGCATCTATTTATGCCTCCCAACAATGCAGTTTATATGGTTAAAATCAATTGATGAATGCGATTTTGAGCAACTCGGAACGTTTGGGAACACCTAGTACCCATTTTTCAGAGGATCAAATGCCCAATCAGTGGAAGCCTTACTAATCTATCAGTGCCGCCCCACGTTGTAGTTTTATTTTGGCGAAAATCAGTTGATGAATGCAATTTTAGCAGCACAACACTTTTGGGTACTCCTGGTGCCCAATTTTGGGAGGGTCTGATGTCCAGTTTTGGTGGCAAGGTTCATGAATCTATTTGAGACACCCATCAATGCAGTTTAGTTGTAAAAAATCGGTTGATAAATTCGATTTTGTGCAATTCAACACTTTTGAACAGCCCTGATGTCCAAATTTGGAAGGAGCCAATGTCCAATCTTGTGGCAGTCTTCATGAATCTGTTTGTACCAACCCCACAATTCAGTTTATTTGGCGAAAATTGGTTGATGAATGCGATTTTAGCATCACCGCACTTTTGGGTACTCCTGATGCCCAATTTTGGGAGGGGTCAATGCCCAGTCTCGGTGGCAGTCTTCATAGATCTATTTGATACACCCCCACAATACAGTTTATTTGTCAAAAATCGGTTGATGAATTCGATTTTGATCATTTCCACACTTTTGAGCACCCCTGATGACCAAATTTGGATGGAGCCAATGTCCAATCTTGTGGCAATCTTCATGAATCTGTTTGTACCACCCCCACAATTTTATTTTATGAAAATTCGTTGATGAAGGCGATTTTGAGCAATTTGTTTCTTCCACCCCTGGTACCCAATTTGGGTATCATTCGATGACTAATCTTGGTGGGAATCTTCATGACTCTGTTTGTTCCACCCCACAATGTAGTTTGTTTTGCAAAAATCGGTTGACAAATGCAATTTTCAGCAACTCGTCACTTTTTGGCACTCCTGGTGCCCAATTTTGTGAGGTCACAGTACTCAATCTTGGCGGCAATCTTCAGGAATCTATTTTTGCCACCTCACAATGCAGTTTGGTTGGTGAAAATCGGTTAATGAAGGCAATTTTTAGCAAATTTGCACTTTTGGGTACTCTGGTGCCCTACTGCCTAATGCTCAGCTGCAGTCTTATGCCCAATGTTGGTGGCAGTCTTCATGAATCTATTTGTTCCACTCCACAATGTAGTTTGTTTGATGAAAATCAGTTGATCAATACAATTTTTAGCAAATTTACAATTTTGGGCACTCCTGGAGTCCAATGCCCAATCTTGGTGGCAAACTTCATTAATCTATTTGTGCCAGTTTATTTGGTGAAAATCTATTGATGAATGTGATTTTGAGCAACTCTGCATTTTTGGGCCTCCCTGGTGCTCAGTTTTGTGAGGGTCCAATGCCCAGTCTTTGTTGAAAGCTTCATGAAGCTATCTGTACCACGCCACAGTGTTGTTTGTTTGGCAAAAATTGGCTGATGAATGCAATCTTGAGGAACCCAGCACATTTGGGCACCCCTGGTGGCCAATTTTGGGAGGATCTGATGCCCAATCCAGGTGGCAGTCTTCATGAATCTATTTGTGCCAGTTTATTTGGTGAAGATCTGTCGATGAATGTGAATTTGAGCAACTCTGCATTTTTTAGCATCCCTGGTGCCCAATTTTGAGAGGGTTTGATGCCCAGACTTGGTGGTAATTTTCAGGAATCTATTTGTGCCAACCCACAATGTGTTTTTAGCTCACCTGAGCGAAGCTCAAGGGGAGCTTTACTAATCACTTTCCGTCCGTCGTCCGTCGTCGTCGTCGTCCGGCGTTAACTTTACATTATCGACTTCTCCTCCTAAACCACTAGCCCAATTTTATTCAAATGTTGGCTAAATGTTTATTACCTAATGCCAATTCAGATTTGTTCAAATGAAGTTGCCCCTCCTCCTGAGTGGTGCCACACCCCCAAGGGGCACCAAAATCTTTGTAAATCTTCTTCTCATGAACCAGCAGTAGCAGAGACTTGATATTTGGTGTGCAGCTTCCTTTTGAGGTGTAGACTCAGATTTGTTCAAGAGAAGTTTGTGGGGCTATACTTGACGTTGTTATGAGAGGGGCAAAATTTTTTGCCCCGCCCAAAATTTCTATTTTCCAAACCGAGAGGCTGATTTGAACCAAATTTTATGTGAGGGCTTATTGGGTCATGAGTACTTGATTTATGCAAAAAAAATTTTTCCCGCAGCCCCGTGGGAACCGCAGGAGCTAAAAATAGAAAAAATTTAAAACGCCCATATCTCCAAAACTGCACGGCACTGAGAATTTTTATTTGGTGTGCAGCTTCCTTAGGACCAACAGAAAGGATTGGTAAAAAAAATTGCCATCGGTTTTATCATAGGGTACAGTTTCGGGACTTTGAAAAAGTGCTGAGTCAGCACTTTTTAACACTGTAGGCAATGGGAAAAACATTAAAAAATCTTCTTCTCCAGATCCAGCAGGCAGAATCTTTTGATATTTGGTATGCAACATTGTAGGGTGGATCTGATTCAAGTTTGTTCAAATTGGCCCCCTGGGTTCATATTTGGGCTCAGTATAGGAGCCCGATTTCGAACTTAGTGCATTTCAGGCAAATTTCTTAAAAAAATCTTCTTCTCCAGATCCAGCAGGCAGAATCTTTTCATATTTGGTATGCAACATTGTGGGGTGGATCTGATTCAAGTTTGTTCAAATCGGCCCCCTGGGTTTATATTTGGGCTCAGTATAGGAGCCCAAATTTGAACTTACTGCATTTCAGGCAAATTTCTTTGAAAATCTTCTTCTCCAGATCCAGAAGGCAGAATCTTTTGATATTTGGTATGCAACATTGTAGGGTGGATCTGATTCAAGTTTGTTCAAATCGGCTCCCTAGATTCATATTTGGGCTCACTATAGG
The DNA here is from genome assembly GCA_031216915.1 of Pictodentalium vernedei. Lineage (NCBI taxonomy): Eukaryota > Metazoa > Mollusca > Scaphopoda > Dentaliida > Dentaliidae > Pictodentalium > Pictodentalium vernedei. Next base: position 448,039,340 of record CM062297.1, on the reverse strand, counting down.
AGCTCGAATTCGAATTTAGTGCATTTCAGGCAAATTTCTTCAAAAATCTTCTTCTCCAGATCCAGCAGGCAGAATCTTTTGATATTTGGTATGCAATGTTGCGGGGTAGATCTGATTCAAGTTTGTTCAAATCGGCCCCCTGGATACATATTTGGGCTTACTATAGAAGCCCGAATTTGAACTTAGTGCATTTCAGGCAAATTTCTTAAAAAATCTTCTTCTCCAGATCCAGCAGGCAGAATCTTTTCATATTTGGTAAGCAACCTTGTGGGGTGGATCTGATTCAAGATTGTTCAAATCGGCCCCCTGGGTTAATATTTGGGCTCAGTATAGGAGCCCGATTTCGAACTTAGTGCATTTCAGGCATATTTCTTAAAAAATCTTCTTCTCCAGATCCAGCAGGCAGAATCTTTTGATATTTGGTATGCAACATTGTAGGGTGGATCTGATTCAAGTTTGTTCAAATCGGCCCCCTGGGTTCATATTTGGGCTCAGTATAGGAGCCCGATTTCGAACTTAGTGCATTTAGGCAAATTTCTTAAAAAATCTTCTTCTCCAGATCCAGAAGGCAGAATCTTTTGATATTTGGTATGCAACATTGTGGGGTGGATCTGATTCAAGTTTGTTCAAATCGGCTTCCTAGATGCATATTTGGGCTCACTATAGAAGCTCGAATTTGAACTTCGTGCATTTCATGCAAATTTCTTAAAAAATCTTCTTCTCCAGATCCAGCAGGCAGAATCTTTTCATATTTGGTAAGCAACATTGTGGGGTGGATCTGATTCAAGTTTGTTCAAATCAGCCCCCTGGGTTTATATTTGGACTCAGTATAGGAGCCCAAATTTGAACTTAGTGCATTTCAAGCAAATTTATTAAAAAATCTTCTTCTCCAGATCCAGCAGGCAGAATCTTTTGATATTTGGTATGCAACATTGTGGGGTGGATCTGATTCACGTTTGTTCAAATCGGCTTCCTAGATTCATATTTGGGCTCACTATAGAAGCTCGAATTCGAATTTAGTGCATTTCAGGCAAATTTCTTAAAAAATCATCTTCTCCAGATCCAGCAGGCAGAATCTTTTGATATTTGGTATGCAACATTGCGGGGTGAATCTGATTCAAGTTTGTTCAAATCGGCCCCCTGGATTCATATTTGGGCTCACTATAGAAGCTCGAATTCAAACTTAGTGCATTTCGGGCAAATTTCTTCAAAAATCTTCTTCTCCAGATCCAGCAGGCAGAATCTTTTGATATTTGGTATGCAACATTGCGGGGTGGATCTGATTCAAGTTTGTTCAAATCGGCCCCCTGGATTCATATTTGGGCTTAATATAGAAGCCCGAATTCGCACTTAGTGCATTTCAGGCAAATTTCTTCAAAAATCTTCTTCTCCAGATCCAGCAGGCAGAATCTTTTGATATTTGGTATGCAACATTGCGGGGTGGATCTGATTCAAGTTTGTTCAAATCGGCCCCCTGGATTCATATTTGGGCTTAATATAGAAGCCCGAATTCGCACTTAGTGCATTTCGGGCAAATTTATTAAAAAATCTTCTTCTCCCGATCCAGCAGGCAGAATCTTTTGATATTTGGTATGCAACATTGCGGGGTGGATCTGATTCAAGTTTGTTCAAATCGGCCCCCTGGATTCATATTTGGGCTTAATATAGAAGCCCGAATTCGCACTTAGTGCATTTCGGGCAAATTTATTAAAAAATCTTCTTCTCCCGATCCAGCAGGCAGAATCTTTTGATATTTGGTATGCAACATTGTAGGGTGGATCTGATTCAAGTTTGTTCAAATCGGCCCCCTGGGTTCATATTTGGGCTCAGTATAGGAGCCCGATTTCGAACTTAGTGCATTTCAGGCAAATTTCTTAAAAAAATCTTCTTCTCCAGATCCAGCAGGCAGAATCTTTTGATATTTGGTATGCAACATTGTGGGGTGGATCTGATTCAAGTTTGTTCAAATCGGCCCCCTGGGTTTATATTTGGGCTCAGTATAGGAGCCCAAATTTGAACTTACTGCATTTCAGGCAAATTTCTTTGAAAATCTTCTTCTCCAGATCCAGAAGGCAGAATCTTTTGATATTTGGTATGCAACATTGTAGGGTGGATCTGATTCAAGTTTGTTCAAATCGGCTCCCTAGATTCATATTTGGGCTCACTATAGGAGCTCGAATTCGAATTTAGTGCATTTCAGGCAAATTTCTTCAAAAATCTTCTTCTCCAGATCCAGCAGGCAGAATCTTTTGATATTTGGTATGCAATGTTGCGGGGTAGATCTGATTCAAGTTTGTTCAAATCGGCCCTCTGGATACATATTTGGGCTTACTATAGAAGCCCGAATTCGAACTTAGTGCATTTCAGGCAAATTTCTTAAAAAATCTTCTTCTCCAGATCCAGCAGGCAGAATCTTTTCATATTTGGTAAGCAACCTTGTGGGGTGGATCTGATTCAAGATTGTTCAAATCGGCCCCCTGGGTTAATATTTGGGCTCAGTATAGGAGCCCGATTTCGAACTTAGTGCATTTCAGGCATATTTCTTAAAAAATCTTCTTCTCCAGATCCAGCAGGCAGAATCTTTTGATATTTGGTATGCAACATTGTAGGGTGGATCTGATTCAAGTTTGTTCAAATCGGCCCCCTGGGTTCATATTTGGGCTCAGTATAGGAGCCCGATTTCGAACTTAGTGCATTTAGGCAAATTTCTTAAAAAATCTTCTTCTCCAGATCCAGAAGGCAGAATCTTTTGATATTTGGTATGCAACATTGTGGGGTGGATCTGATTCAAGTTTGTTCAAATCGGCTTCCTAGATGCATATTTGGGCTCACTATAGAAGCTCGAATTTGAACTTCGTGCATTTCATGCAAATTTCTTAAAAAATCTTCTTCTCCAGATCCAGCAGGCAGAATCTTTTCATATTTGGTAAGCAACATTGTGGGGTGGATCTGATTCAAGTTTGTTCAAATCGGCCCCCTGGGTTTATATTTGGGCTCAGTATAGGAGCCCAAATTTGAACTTAGTGCATTTCAAGCAAATTTATTAAAAAATCTTCTTCTCCAGATCCAGCAGGCAGAATCTTTTGATATTTGGTATGCAACATTGTGGGGTGGATCTGATTCACGTTTGTTCAAATCGGCTTCCTAGATTCATATTTGGGCTCACTATAGAAGCTCGAATTCGAATTTAGTGCATTTCAGGCAAATTTCTTAAAAAATCATCTTCTCCAGATCCAGCAGGCAGAATCTTTTGATATTTGGTATGCAACATTGCGGGGTGGATCTGATTCAAGTTTGTTCAAATCGGCCCCCTGGATTCATATTTGGGCTCACTATAGAAGCTCGAATTCAAACTTAGTGCATTTCGGGCAAATTTCTTCAAAAATCTTCTTCTCCAGATCCAGCAGGCAGAATCTTTTGATATTTGGTATGCAACATTGCGGGGTGGATCTGATTCAAGTTTGTTCAAATCGGCCCCCTGGATTCATATTTGGGCTTAATATAGAAGCCCGAATTCGCACTTAGTGCATTTCAGGCAAATTTCTTCAAAAATCTTCTTCTCCAGATCCAGCAGGCAGAATCTTTTGATATTTGGTATGCAACATTGCGGGGTGGATCTGATTCAAGTTTGTTCAAATCGGCCCCCTGGATTCATATTTGGGCTTAATATAGAAGCCCGAATTCGCACTTAGTGCATTTCGGGCAAATTTATTAAAAAATCTTCTTCTCCCGATCCAGCAGGCAGAATCTTTTGATATTTGGTATGCAACATTGTGGGGTGGATCTGATTCAAGTTTGTTCAAATCGGCTTCCTAGTTTCATATTTGGGCTCACTATAGAAGCTCGAATTCGAACTTAGTGCATTTCAGGCAAATTTCTTAAAAAATCTTCTTCTCCAGATCCAGCTTCTGAATCTTTTCATATTTGGTAAGCAACATTGTGGGGTGGATCTGATTCAAGTTTGTTCAAATCGGCCCCCTGGGTTTATATTTGGGCTCCGTATAGGAGCCCAAATTTTAACTTAGTGCGTTTCAGGCATATTTCTTAAAAAATCTTCTTCTCCAGATCCAGCAGGCAGAATCTTTTGATATTTGGTATGCAACATTGTAGGGTGGATCTGATTGTGATTCATGAACGTATTTATTTGTAAAGTTGATAGAATCTTAGACAAAATTTGCAGAAAAGATCTACTATAGAAGGGGTGGTATCCAGGGTGAACCGTTTACCCAAATCTAGCAGTACTAATGCATTATTCACACAAATCTTCGTTCAAATTTTATGACCCCTCATTGGAACACACGCATTCAGCTCATTCCAACAAAGGTCATATGCCATGTTTTTGAGACAAAGGAATAAAAATTTTAGTTATTCATGAAATTTTTAGGCAACTGTTGTCAGTTATTCACATTGCTTCATGAAATTTCAGTACTTTTAGAAGTTACCTCAGTAATCAAGGGTTAATTCCCCTTAATTAAATGTCGCCTCTAAAAAAACAACCACTTTGCATATCTTACCTTTTTACCAGCATAACTGCCAAAACTTGTCAGCATTCTTCGCAAAAATCACTATTCAAATTTTAATTTTTGTCTCTTAAACATACATGTACTTATCGCTTGTAAATACCCCATTGGAATGAGCTTTTTGAGCTCATTCCAATGAGAGGTCGCACACCATGCTTTTTGAGTCAAAAAAGCAATTTTTTTTAGTTATTCCAGAATTTCGTACGTAAAACACAGCTTTATGACTTCACATTAAAATGAGCTCTCTAAGCTTGTTCCAATCAACATTCACGCACTATGTCTTTCACACAAAAAATAAAATTTTCCATTTATTCAGGAATTTTGTTTGCAAGAACACTCTTACCCCCCCCCCCCCCACACACACACACACAAACACACACACACACACACATACAGTCTTGTTTTCCCTACATACCGAGGTACCCCATTGTCTGTCCTTTGTGTGGACTAACGGTTTCAACCTCGTTTTGCCGGTACAGTTCTGGGAAAACAACCGAGGTAAAGGGTTTCTTTTGTCTTTTGTACCTCGGTAAGGCGAAACACGCAAACTCTTTTGTCTAGTTACCTCGTCAAGTTGGTAAGACAAACGCACACACACACACCCTCACACACACACACACACACACACACACACACACACACACACACACACACACACACACACACACACACACACACACACACACACACACACAGACACACACATCTAAAAGTTCGTCAGCAAAAAAACAGTTACTTCAATTTTTAAATGCATTATAGGAACAACTTGCCTAATCAAATTTAAATACTTTTGCATCATTCTGTATCTAGAACAAACCATTTACCATATCTTTACGCAAAATTCTCCAGCATCATTCACAAAAAAACACCATTATTTATATATTCACATTGCTGTCTCAAAAATATACCTGATCTTCCCATACCCCTATTGGAATAAGCTGTTTGAGCTTGTTCCAATGATGATAAAAAAAAATAAAATTTGTGAAAATTTTTGTTTTCTTGCATGCAAATATATACATGTAGCACATGGAAGATATCCACAGTTGGGGAGAGATGTCCAAGGCTATCTCTTCACATTCCTTGTTTGTGCTTCATGCTAAACCAGTTTGTCTGCAGAGATAAATTTGCTTTATTAAAAATCATTGGAGATTGGCCACACACCAATGATTTTAAATAAAACTAATTTTAGGTAATAAATGTTGAACTTCAAACAAAATCTATCACTCAACCAGTTAATGTTGATGAGGCATGACATGGTGAAGGTGACCTAAAATACTTCTTAGAGTCACTTTGTCAGGTGAGCGATTAAGGCCACGTGGGGCCTCTTGTTGAACAACTTGGCCCTTTTGGGCACCCCTGGTGCCCAATTTCAGGATGGTACAAAAGCCCAATTTCAGGATGGTACAAAACCCAATCATTGTTGGAAGCAACATGAATCTATCTGTGCCATCCCTCAATGTAGTTTATTTGGCCAAAATCAGTTGATGAATGTGATTTTTAGCAACTCCACACTTTTGTGTACTCCTGGTGCCCAATTTTGGGAGGGGCTGATGCCCAGTCTTAGTGGCCCTTTTCATGAATTTGTTTGTGCCACTCCACAAAGCGGTTTGTTCCGTGAATATCAGTTTATAAATGTGATTTTGAGCTACTCTGCACTTTTGGGCTCCATGGTACCCGATTTAGGGATGGTCTAGTTCTCAATCTTGATGGCACTCTTCATGAGTCTATTTGTGCCACCCCGCAATGCAGTGTATTTGGCAAAAATCGGTGGATGTCTGGAACTGTGAGCAATTCAGCATTTTTGCCCACTCCTGGTGCCATGTTTTGGGAGTTTCCGATGCCCAATCTTAGTGGGAAACTTCATGAATCTATTTTGGGAACTCGGCATTTTGGGCACTCTTGGCGCCCAATTTTGTGGGGGTTCTCAATGCTCTGTCATGGTGGCAATCTTCATGAATATATTTCTGCCACCTCACAATGCAGTTTGGAGAAAATCGTTTTTTGAACGCGATTTTTAGCAGCTTTGCATTTTTGTGCACCCCGCATGCTCAATTTTGGAAGAGACTGATGCCCAATCTTGGTGGCTATCTTTATGAATCTATTTGTGCCACCCGACAATGCAGTTTGTTTGTTGATAATTGGTTGATGAATGCGATTTTTAGCAATTTGGCACTTTTGAGCACTCCTGGTGCCCCAAAAATGGAAGGTTCAGTGCCCAATCTTTGTGGCAATCTTCATGAATCTATTCGTGCCGGCCGACAATGCAGTTTATTTCGCAGTAATCGGTTTATAAAAGTGATTTTGAGCAAATTGGCACTTTTTAGCACCCCTGGGGCCTATTTTAAGGACGATCCGATGCCCAATCTTGGTGGCAATCTTTATGAATCAACTTGTGCCACCCCTCTTCACTTTTGGGTATCCTAGTGCTCAGTTTTGGGAGGGTCAGATGCACAATCTTGTTGGCTAACAATGTACTTTATTTGGGAAAAATTGATTGATGAATGCGATTTTGTGCAACTCTGCTCTTTTGGGCATCCGTGGTGCCCAATTTTAGGAGGGTCCAATCTCCAGTCTTGGTGACAATCTTCATGAATCTATTTTTGCCACCCCACAATGCAGTTTATTTGATGAACATCGGTTGATGAATATGTTTTTGAGCTGCTCAGCACTTTTCTGCACCATGGTGCCCAATTTATGGAGTGTTTAATGCCCAATCTTGATGGCACTCTTCATGAATCTATTTGTGCCACCCTGCAAAGCCCTTTATTTGGCAAAAATCTGTTGATGTCTGCAATTTTGAGCAATTCAGCATTTTTGCATGCTCCTGGTGCCCAATTTTTGGAGGGTCTGTTGCCCGATCTTGGTGGGAAAATTCATTAATTCATTTATTTTGGGTAACTGCTCTTTTGGAACCCCTAAAGCCCAATTTTAAGAGGGTCAGATGCTCAGTCTTGGTGGCAATCTTGAATATATTTCTGCCACCCCACAATGCAGTTTGTTTGGAGAAAATCAGTTGATGAATTTGATTTTTAGCTGCTTTTCACTTCTGGGCACCCTCGTGCTCGATTTTGGTAGAGTTTGATGCCTAATCTTGGTGGCAATCTTCATGAATCTGATTGTGCCACCCCACAATGCAGTTTATTTTGTTAAAATTGATTGATGAATGCAATTTTGACCCAACTCAACATTTTCTGGCACCTCTGGTGCCCCAAATATGGGATGGTAGAATGCCCATTCTTGGTGGCAATCTTCATGAATCTATCTGTGCTGGCCCACAGTGCAGTTTATTTGTCAAAAATTTCTTGAGGAATGCGATTTTGAGCAACTCATCACTTTTTGGCGCTTCTGGTGCACAAATTTGGTGAAGGGCTGATGCCCAGTCCTGGTGGCAATCTTCATAATCTATTTGTGCCACCCCATAATGTAGTTTACTTGTCAGAAATCGATTGATGAATGCGATTTTGAGCAACTCTGCACTTTTGGGCACCCCTGGTGCCCAATTTTGCCAATGCCCAGTCTTGGTGGCAATCCTCATAAATCTATTTGTGTCACCCCGCAATGCAGTTATTTGGCGAATGTAAGTTTATGAATGCGACTTTGAGCAACTTGGCACTTTTGGGCACGGAGGGTCTAATGCCCAATCTTAGTGGCAATCTTCATGAATCTGTTTGTGCCACCCCACATTGCAGTTCACTTTGTGAAAATTGGAAGATGAATGCTATTTTGAGCAATTCATCATTTTGGGCTCACCTGGTGCCCAATTTTGGGAGGGTCAATGCCCAATCTTGATGGCACTCTTTTTTAATCCATTTGTGGTACCCCACAATGCAGTTTGTTTTGTTGAAATCATCTCATGAATTCGAATTTTGAGTAATTTGGCCCTTTTGAGCACCCTTGTGCCAAATTTTGGGAGGGCCCAATGCTCAGTCTTGATGGCAGTCTTCCTTAATCTATTTGTGCCATCCTACTATGCAGTTTATTTGGTGAAAATCGATTGATGAAAAAATTAAAGAACAATATTCTTATAACTGACAAGAGAATCTTATTAATTTGTCGCAGAATTACTCTTACAACCTCTGAATTCCCCACATTTATAGACAGTTTTAGCACATTTGGGAACCCCTGGAACCAAATTTTCTTTTAGAGGGGTGGTGGGTGGGGGTCTGGCGATGCCCAGTCTTGGGGAAATCTTCATGAATTTATTTCTTCCACCCCACAATGCAGTTTATTTGGCATAAATTGGTTGATGAAATCGATTTTGAGCAACTCTGCACATTTCGGTATCCAAGGTGCCCAATCTTGGGAGTCTCCAATGGACAATCATGGTGAAATCTTCATGAATCTATTTGTGCCACCCCACAATGAAGTTTATTTGACAAAACTGGTTTATAAATGTGAGTTTGAGTAACTGCACTTTTGGAAACCATGGTGCTCATTTTTGGGAGGGTCCTTTGCCCAATCTTTGTGGCAATTTCTTGAATCTATTTGTGCCACTAATTTACCTGTCACCCAACAATGTAGTTTATTTGGCAAAAATCTGTTGATGAATGCAACTTTTAGCAACTTCACCCTCTTGGGTACTCCTGGTGCCCAATTTTGGGAGGGGCTGATGCTCAGTCTTGGTGGCCATCTTCATGAATCTATTTGTGCTACTCCACAAAGCAGTTTATTTGGCGAGTATTGATTTATAAATGAGATTTTGAGCTACTTGGCACTTTTGGGCACCATTGTACCTATTTTAGGGTGGTTCTAGTGCCCAATCTTTATGGAACTCTTCATGATTCTATTTGTGCCTCCCTGCAATGCAGATTATTTTACAAAAATCGTTTGATGTCTGGAATTTTGAGCAATTCAGCATTTTTCCCACTCCTGACTCTGTGAATTTTATTCCGTGTTTTCAGGAATTCCAGGGAATTCTGGGAAAATAATCAAGACAAAGCTCGAAAAAATCAAGAAAAAGAAGTAATTATTTTGAAAACTTTTTTTCCAGAGAATTACTGTATTTTTCTGATTTTAAATTCCTGATTTCCCTGAAAAATCAGTATTTCTCATAAAAAGCATCTGATGACTGTGTTTTAAATTCCTTGTTTTCTAGAAATGTCTAGAATTTTTACTGTGTTGGAGTAAAAATCTATAATGTATATATATGTCCCCATTAGATAATTTAAAATTGGAGGAAAAAGTTTCACATCTCTGCCATGTTGTATTTTTGGTGAAGAGACTATTCTGAAAGGAAATAAACCTAGACGTGTGAGTATTCAGTCCTTCAGCTTGATAGTACACTTCTGAACTATAAACAATAATCTTCAGAGCCTAATGGATAAAGGTTGTAAAAATGTTAGCTGTCAACAATTTGTTTCATCATAATCTTCGTTTCTCACTTCAACACATCTCATTGGTGGTTTCATCAGTTGGATTTGTAATTTCTGCTTCCAACTTGTTGTCCCCACAGTCGTTGATGATTCTCTTTTAAATACTGAATCTTGAATGCATTTCTATAATGTTGTATGGCTATCTGTATTTTATATAAACTTCCTCTAAGGATAAATTTTTCTCAAATGTATTGTGCACACATGTACCATGACACATTCATAATTGTTGTAATCTCACAGCAATGAGCTACAGATGCTCATTTCCATTTTTTGCTTCAAAAACGTAGTTCATGACCCCTTCAGTGAAATATCTAGTCGTACTACAAAATTTGTGTCATCTTCTGTTGAGTAAGGTAAAGGGTTACAAAAATAATATGTCCATGAATTCAAGAGATTCTTGATCCAATCAGCTGTAAAAATTGCATTACTGAGGTGTGAATTTCTCAGTCTGTGAACTTTAATTACATTTTTAGCTCACCTGAGCGAAGCTCAAGGGGAGCTTTACTAATCACTTTCTGTCCGTCGTCCCTCGTCCGTCGTCGTCTGTCCGGCGTTAACTTTACATTATCGACTTCTCCTCCTAAACCACTAGCCCAATTTTATTCAAATGTTGGCTAAATGTTTATTACCTAATGCCAATTCAGATTTGTTCAAATGAAGTTGCCCCTCCTCCTGGGTGGTGCCACGCCCCCAAGGGGAACCAAAATCATTGTAAATCTTCTTCTCATGAACCAGCAGTAGCAGAGACTTGATATTTGGTGTGCAGCTTCCTTTTGAGGTGTAGACTCAGATTTGTTCAAGAGAAGTTTGTGGGGCTATACTTGGCGTTGTTATGAGAGGGGCAAAATTTTTTGCCCCGCCCAAAATTTCTATTTTCCAAACCGAGAGGCTGATTTGAACCAAATTTTATGTGAGGGCTTATTGGGTCATGAGTACTTGATTTATGCAAAAAAAAATTTTCCCGCAGCCCCGTGGGAACCGCAGGAGCTAAAAATAGAAAAAATTTAAAACGCCCATATCTCCAAAACTGCACGGCACTGAGAATTTTTATTTGGTGTGCAGCTTCCTTAGGACCAACAGAATGGATTGGTAAAAAAAAATTGCCATCGGTTTTATCATAGGGTACAGTTTCGGGACTTTGAAAAAGTGCTGAGTCAGCACTTTTTAACACTGTAGGCAATGGGAAAAACATTAAAAAATCTTCTTCTCCAGATCCAGCAGGCAGAATCTTTTGATATTTGGTATGCAACATTGTAGGGTGGATCTGATTCAAGTTTGTTCAAATCGGCCCCCTGGGTTTATATTTGGGCTCAGTATAGGAGCCCGATTTCGAACTTAGTGCATTTCAGGCAAATTTCTTAAAAAATCTTCTTCTCCAGATCCAGCAGGCAGAATCTTTTGATATTTGGTATGCAACATTGTGGGGTGGATCTGATTCAAGTTTGTTCAAATCGGCCCCCTGGGTTTATATTTGGGCTCAGTATAGGAGCCCAAATTTGAACTTACTGCATTTCAGGCAAATTTCTTTGAAAATCTTCTTCTCCAGATCCAGCAGGCAGAATCTTTTGATATTTGGTATGCAACATTGTAGGGTGGATCTGATTCAAGTTTGTTCAAATCGGCTCCCTAGATTCATATTTGGGCTCACTATAGGAGCTCGAATTCGAATTTAGTGCATTTCAGGCAAATTTCTTCAAAAATCTTCTTCTCCAGATCCAGCAGGCAGAATCTTTTGATATTTGGTATGCAACGTTGCGGGGTAGATCTGATTCAAGTTTGTTCAAATCGGCCCCCTGGATACATATTTGGGCTTACTATAGAAGCCCGAATTCGAACTTAGTGCATTTCAGGCAAATTTCTTAAAAAATCTTCTTCTCCAGATCCAGCAGGCAGAATCTTTTCATATTTGGTAAGCAACATTGTGGGGTGGATCTGATTCAAGATTGTTCAAATCGGCCCCCTGGGTTAATATTTGGGCTCAGTATAGGAGCCCGATTTCGAACTTAGTGCATTTCAGGCAAATTTCTTAAAAAATCTTCTTCTCCAGATCCAGCAGGCAGAATCTTTTGATATTTGGTATGCAACATTGTAGGGTGGATCTGATTCAAGTTTGTTCAAATCGGCCCCCTGGGTTCATATTTGGGCTCAGTATAGGAGCCCGATTTCGAACTTAGTGCATTTAGGCAAATTTCTTAAAAAATCTTCTTCTCCAGATCCAGCAGGCAGAATCTTTTGATATTTGGTATGCAACATTGTGGGGTGGATCTGATTCAAGTTTGTTCAAATCGGCTTCCTAGATTCATATTTGGGCTCACTATAGAAGCTCGAATTTGAACTTAGTGCATTTCATGCAAATTTCTTAAAAAATCTTCTTCTCCAGATCCAGCAGGCAGAATCTTTTCATATTTGGTAAGCAACATTGCGGGGTGGATCTGATTCAAGTTTGTTCAAATCGGCCCCCTGGGTTTATATTTGGGCTCAGTATAGGAGCCCAAATTTGAACTTAGTGCATTTCAAGCAAATTTATTAAAAAATCTTCTTCTCCAGATCCAGCAGGCAGAATCTTTTGATATTTGGTATGCAACATTGTGGGGTGGATCTGATTCAAGTTTGTTCAAATCGGCTTCCTAGATTCATATTTGGGCTCACTATAGAAGCTCGAATTCGAACTTAGTGCATTTCAGGCAAATTTCTTAAAAAATTTTCTTCTCCAGATCCAGCAGGCAGAATCTTTTGATATTTGGTATGCAACATTGTGGGATGGATCTGATGCAAATTTGTTTAAATCGGCTCCCTAGATTCATATTTGAGCTTACTATAGAAGCTCGAATTCGAACTTAGTGCATTTCAGGCAAATTTCTTAAAAAATCATCATCTCCAGATCCAGCAGGCAGAATCTTTTGATATTTGGTATGCAACATTGCGGGGTGGATCTGATTCAAGTTTGTTCAAATCGGCCCCCTGGATTCATATTTGGGCTCACTATAGAAGCTTGAATTCAAACTTAGTGCATTTCGGGCAAATTTCTTCAAAAATCTTCTTCTCCAGATCCAGCAGGCAGAATCTTTTGATATTTGGTATGCAACATTGCGGGGTGGATCTGATTCAAGTTTGTTCAAATCGGCTCCCTAGATTCATATTTGGGCGCACTATAGAAGCCCGAATTCGGACTTAGTGCATTTCGGGCAAATTTCTTAAAAAATCTTCTTCTCCAGATCCAGCAGGCAGAATCTTTTGATATTTGGTATGCAACATTGTGGGATGGATCTGATGCAAATTTGTTTAAATCGGCTCCCTAGATTCATATTTGAGCTTACTATAGAAGCTCGAATTCGAACTTAGTGCATTTCAGGCAAATTTCTTAAAAAATCATCATCTCCAGATCCAGCAGGCAGAATCTTTTGATATTTGGTATGCAACATTGCGGGGTGGATCTGATTCAAGTTTGTTCAAATCGGCCCCCTGGATTCATATTTGGGCTCACTATAGAAGCTTGAATTCAAACTTAGTGCATTTCGGGCAAATTTCTTCAAAAATCTTCTTCTCCAGATCCAGCAGGCAGAATCTTTTGATATTTGGTATGCAACATTGCGGGGTGGATCTGATTCAAGTTTGTTCAAATCGGCTCCCTAGATTCATATTTGGGCGCACTATAGAAGCCCGAATTCGGACTTAGTGCATTTCGGGCAAATTTCTTAAAAAATCTTCTTCTCCAGATCCAGCAGGCAGAATCTTTTGATATTTGGTATGCAACATTGCGGGGTGGATCTGATTCAAGTTTGTTCAAATCGGCCCCCCTGGATTCATATTTGGGCTTAATATAGAAGCCCGAATTCGCACTTAGTGCATTTCGGGCAAATTTATTAAAAAATCTTCTTCTCCAGATCCAGCAGGCAGAATCTTTTGATATTTGGTATGCAACATTGTGGGGTGGATCTGATTCAAGTTTGTTCAAATCGGCTTCCTAGTTTCATATTTGGGCTCACTATAGAAGCTCGAATTCGAACTTAGTGCATTTCAGGCAAATTTCTTAAAAAATCTTCTTCTCCAGATCCAGCTTCAGAATCGTTTCATATTTGGTAAGCAACATTGTGGGGTGGATCTGATTCAAGTTTGTTCAAATCGGCCCCCTGGGTTTATATTTGAGCTCCGTATAGGAGCCCAAATTTTAACTTAGTGCATTTCAGGCATATTTCTTAAAAAATCTTCTTCTCCAGATCCAGCAGGCAGAATCTTTTGATATTTGGTATGCAACATTGTGGGGTGGATCTGATTGTGATTCATGAACGTATTTATTTGTAAAGTTGATAGAATCTTAGACAAAATTTGCAGAAAAGATCTACTATAGAAGGGGTGGTATCCAGGGTGAACCGTTTACCCAAATCTAGCAGTACTAATGCATTATTCACACAAATCTCCATTCAAATTTTATGACCCCTCATTGGAACACATGCATTCAGCTCATTGCAACAAAGGTCATATGCCATGTTTTCGAGACAAAGGAATAAAAATTTTAGTTATTCATGAAATTTTTAGGCAACTGTTGTCTGTTATTCACATTGCTTCATGAAATTTCAGTACTTTTAGAAGTTACCTCAGTAATCAAGGGTTAATTCCCCTTAATTAAATGTCGCCTCTAAAAAACAACCACTTTGCATATCTTACCTTTTTACCAGCATCACTGCCAAAACTTGTCAGCATTCTTCGCAAAAATCGCTATTCAAATTTTAATTTTTGTCTCTTAAACATACATGTACTTATCGCTTGTAAATACCCCATTGGAATGAGCTTTTTGAGCTCATTCCAATGAGAGGTCGCACACCATGCTTTTTGAGTCAAAAAAGCAATTTTTTTAGTTATTCCAGAATTTCGTACGTAAAACACAGCTTTATGACTTCACATTAAAATGAGCTCTCTAAGCTTGTTCCAAGCAACATTCACGCACTATGTCTTTCACACAAAAAATAAAATTTTCCATTTATTCAGAAATTTTGTTTGCAAGAACACTCTTACCCCCCCCCCCCCCACACACACACACACAAACACACATACACACACACACACACACAAACACAGACACACACATCTAAAAGTTTGTCAGCAAAAAAACAGTTACTTCAATTTTTAAATGCATTATAGGAACAACTTGCCTAATCAAATTTAAATACTTTTGCATCATTCTGTATCTAGAACAAACCATTTACCATATCTTTGCGCAAAATTCTCCAGCATCATTCACAAAAAAACACCATTATTTATATATTCACATTTCTGTCTCAAAAATATACCTGATCTTCCCATACCCCTATTGGAATAAGCTGTTTGAGCTTGTTCCAATGATGATAAAAAAAACTAATATTTTGGAAAATTTGTGAAAATTTTTGTTTTCTTGCATGCAAATATATACATGTAGCACATGGAAGATATCCACAGTTGGGGAGAGATGTCCAAGGCTATCTCTTCACATTCCTTGTTTGTGCTTCATGCTAAACCAGTTTGTCTGCAGAGATAAATTTGCTTTATTAAAAATCATTGGAGATAGGCCACACACCAACGATTTTAAATAAAACTAATTTTAGGTAACAAATGTTGAACTTCAAACAAAATCTATCACTCAACCAGTTAATGTTGATGAGGCATGACATGGTGAAGGTGACCTAAAATACTTCTTAGAGTCACTTTGTCAGGTGAGCGATTAAGGCCACGTGGGGCCTCTTGTTTTATTTGTTACAAATACTGAATTCCAAGAAACCCGGAAAAATCAGGAATTCTTTTCTGACAAAATAAAACTGAAGTCTGTGAAATCTTGAAAAATCAGGAATTTTGTTAACAATGAAACATCAGCTGAATTCTTAGAAATCCGAAAATTTAGGAATTTTTGCTCAGGTTTGGTTAAAACCCGGAAATCCCTGGAATTCTGGGTTGGCCAATACTGCAGAATCCTGATTTTCCTGATTTTCTTGACTTGATATTCTCTGGAATTACCTAGATTTCCAGGGTTTCCAGACATGAAAAAGACCATGTCATTTCCTGGAATTCCCGAGAAAATTTCACATAGGTTGTGCCCAGTTTTGGGAGGGTCTGATGCCAATCTTCGTGGGGAACTTCATGAATGTATTTTGTGAACTCTGCTTTTTGGGCACTCCCAGGTGCCCAATTTTGGGAGGTTCCCAATGCTCAGTCTTGGTGGCAATCTTCATGAATATATTTCTGCCACCACACAATGCAGTTTGTTTGGAGAAAATCGGTTTTTGAATGCGATTTTTAGCAGCTTTACATTTTTGGGCACCCTGCATGCCCAATTTTGGGAGAGTCTGATGCCCATTCTTGGCGGCTATCATCATGAATCTATTTGTGCCACCCCACAATGCAGTTTATTTGGCAATAATTGGTTGATGAATGCGATTTTGAGCAATTTGGCACTTTTGGGCACCCCTGGTGCCTATTTTAAGGAGGATCTGATGCCCTATCTTGGTGGCAATCTTCATGAATCTACTTGTGCCACCCCTCAATGCAGTTTATTTGGCAAAAATCTGTTGATAAATATGATGGTTTAGCAACTTAGCACTTTTGGGTACTCCTAGTGCCCTATTTTGGGAGGGAGCTGAAGCCCTGTCTTGGTGGCAATCTTCATGAATCTGTTTGTGCCACCCCACAAAGCATTTCATTTAGCAAATATTGCTTTATGAATTCAAACTCGGCAGTATAGGGTACCCTGGTGCCTAATTTTCAGAGGGTCTAATGCACAATCTTGGTTGCAATTTTCATCAATCTATCAGGAAAAATCAGTTGATGAATGTCATTTTGTGTGATTCCACACTTCTGGGCACCCTTGGCGCCCAATTTTGGATGGTCCAATGCTCAATCGTGGTGGCAATCTTCATTAATCTATTTGTGCCACCCCACAATGCAATTTATTTGTCAGAAATCAGTTGATAAATGCAAGTTTGAGCAACTTGGCATTTTTGGGTACCCCTGGTGCCCAATTTAGGGAGGGTCCTATGCCAAATCCTGGTGGCAATCTTTATGAATCTAATTGTGCCACCCCACAATGCAATTAATATGGCGAAAATTTGTTGATGAATGCACTTTTGAGCAATTTGTCACTTTTTTGGACCCCACGATGGTGCTCTCCTGGTGCCCAAATTTTGCTGTGTCTGATACCCAATCTTGGTGGCAATCTTCATGAATCTATTTGTGCCGCTCTGCATTGCAGTTTATTTTATTCTTTGTCAAAAATTGATTGATGATTGCAATTTTGAGCGACTCTGCACTTTTGGGCACCTCTGATGCCCAAATTTGGGAGGAGCCAAATTCCAATCTTATGGCAATCTTCATGAATCTGTTTTTGCCACCCCTACAATGTAGTTTATTGGTGAAAATTGGTAAATGTATGCAATTTTGATCAACTCGATCACTTTTTGACACCCCTGGTTCTCAATTTGGGGATTGTCCGATGCCTAATCTTAGTGGGAAGCTTCATGAATCTGTTGGTTCCACCCCACAATGTAGTTTTTTTTGTGAAAAACGGTTGACGAATGTGATTTTGAGAATGCCACCCCTCAATGCTGTTTATTGGGCAAAAATTAGTTGATGAAAGTGATTTTGGGCTACTCTGCACTTTTTGGTACCCCAGAGCCCAATTTCAGGAGGGTACAATGCCTATGGAAGCTTTAATAATCTATCTGTGCCACCCCACAATGTAGTATTTGGCAAAAATCAGTTGATGAGTGCGATTTTTAGCAAAACTTTTGAAGACTCATGATGCCCAAATTTGGAAGGAGCCAACTTCCAATATGTGACAATCTTCCTGAATCTGTTTGTACCACTCCCGCAATACAGTTTATTTGGCGAATATTGGTTGATGAATGCAATTTTGAGCAACTCATCACTTTTTTGCACCCCTGGTTCCCAATTTGGGTATCGTCTGTTGCCTAATCTTGGTTCATGAATCTGTTTATGCCACTCCACAATGTAGTTTATTTTCCGAAAATCTGTTGACAAATGCGATTTTGCGCAACTCATCACTTTTTGGCACCCTTGCTCCCCAATTTTGGGAGTGCCTGTTATCAAATCTTGGTGGCAATCTTCTTGAATCTATTTGTGCCTCCTCACAATGCAGTTTCTTTGGTGAAAATCAATTGATGAATGCAATTGTGAGCAGTTCGGCTCTTTTGGGCACCCCTGGTGCCCATTTTGAGGTGGGTTGGATGCCCAATTTTCGTGGGGAGCTTCATAAATCTATTTGTGCCACCTCCACAATTTAGTTCATTTGACGAAAATCGGTTAATAAATATGATTTTGAGCAAATCTGCACTTTTATGCACCCGTTGTGCACCAAAAATGGGAGGGTTTGATACCCAATCTTGGTGGAAATCTTCATGAATCTATTTGTGCCACCCCGCAATGCAATTTATTTGTCGAGAATTGGTTAATGAATGCGTTTTGAACACTTGGTGCTTTTGGGCACCTCCGTATTATGTTATGGTGTTGTCCATCTGTCTGTCCCTCTGTCTCTGTCTGTCCGTCTGTCCATCAGTCCGTCCATCCGTCCGTCCGTCCATCTGCCCGTCTGTAAACAATTTTTGAGTCGCCTACTCCTCCAAAAGTTAACATGCTGCATTGTTCAAACTTTGCACACATGTTGATCACCAATTGTTTTTGTGCATGTTACAAGAGCAGGTAACTCTGTTTTGTATTTCTCAAATTATGCCCCCTTTTAGTACTTTTTTTTAAAACATTACAGTATTGTGTCGCCTTCTCCTTCAACATTTTACATGCTATACTGTTCAAACTTTGCACACATGTTGATCACCTTGTGCATGTGACAAGAGCAGGTAACTCTGTTTTGTATTTCCAGGGTTATGCCCCCTTTTAGTACTTGAAACATTACACTATTGTGTCGCCTACTCCTTTAACATTTTACATGCTACATTGTTCAAATTTTGCACACATGTTGATCAGTAATTGCCGTTGTGCATGTTTTAAGAGCAGGTAACTCTGTTTTTTATTTCCAGAGTTATGCCCCCTATAGGACTTAAAATATTGCAGTATTGTGTCGACTACTCCTTCAACATTTTACATGCAATATTGTTCAAACTTTGCATACATGGTGATCACCAGTTGCATTTGTGCTTGTGACCAGAGCAGGTAACTCCATTTTGTATTTCCAGAGTTATGCCCCTTTTACTGCTTAAAACATTACAGTATTGTGTTACCTTCTCCATCATTTTACTTGCTTTATTGTTCAAACTTTGCACCCATGTTGATCATCAATTGTCGTTGTGCATGTGACAGGAGCAGATAACACCATCTTATTTTTAAACGATGAGAATCCTCGCTGTTTATAGCTAATATGATCCTCAAAATGTCCTTTTCCATGGCGCCTCCTATAGTTGATCATAATCAATGAAGTTAACTTGTCAATGAATGGATGCTACCATTGAATCTTCTACAGCAGCCATGTTTTTATTTTGCGAAGACCTCAGATCTGTTAATATGAAAATGTGAAAGCAGGTTAATTAACCTTTACCCCAGACAGGACAGGGGAATGGGCACCGACTGAGGGGGGTGGGGGACAGACATAGTCGAGTCAACAAAAATTTCAAACTTTGCCCCAGAGAAACTTGTGCATGATCCAATTTTGACGGGCGTATGTTGCCCCGCTAGCTGGTGCTCTTGTTGGATGGTCCAATGCCAATCTTTGTAGCTGTCCTGACGAGGCTATTTGTGCCATCCCCTCAATTCAGTTTATTTGGTGAAAGTCTGTAGATGAATGCGATTTTGGGCAACTCGGCACTCTGGGGCACCCCTGGTGCCTAATTTTTTGAATGTCCAATACCCAATCTTGGTGGCAATCTTCATGAATATATTTGTGCCACCTCTCAATGCAGTTTATTTGTCAATAATTGGTTGATGAATGCAATTTTGAGCAACTCGGCACTTTTTGGCATCCCTTGTGCCCCAAAAAATAGGATGGTCTGATGCCCGATCTTGTTGGCAATCTTCATGAATGAATTTGTATGATCCCCACAATGCAGTTTATTTGGCGAAAATCAGTTGGTGAATGTGATTTCTAGCGACTCCCAGTGCCCAGTTTTGGAAGGGTCTAATGCTCAATCTTCATAAAGGTGTTTATGCCGCCCCACAGTGCAGTTTGGGGAAAATCAGTTGTTGAATGCTATTTTTAGCAACTTTGCATTTTTCAGCACTCCTGGTGCCCAACTTTCGGAGAGCCTGCTGCCCAATCATGGTGGCAATCTTCATGAATCTATTTTTGCGTCCCCACAATGCAGTTTATTTTGTGAAAATCAGTTGATGAATGCAATTTTGTGCAGCTCAGAACTTTTGGGTACCCTTGGTGCCCAATTTGAGGAGGATTGGATGCCCATATGCCAAATCTTGGAGGGAATCTTCATGATTCTATTTGCGCCACCACAATGCAGTTTCTTTTTCAGAAATCAATTGGTGAATTCGATTTTGAGCAACTCAGCACTTTTCGGCACCCCTGGTGCCCAATTTTGTTAGGGTCCAATGCCCAATCTTTGTTGAAAGCTTCATGAATCTATCTGTGCAACTCCAGAATGTAGGTTATTTGGTGATAATCAGTTGATGAATGCAATTCTTAGCAACTCGGGAGTTTTTGGCACTTCTCATGCCCAAAATTGGTGAGTGACCAATGCCCAGACTTTGTGGCAATCTTCACGAATGCATTTGTTCCAGACCACAATGCATTGTATTTGTCAAAAATCCATTTATGAATGCTATTTTGAGCAATTTGGCACTTTTTGGCACCCCTGGAGTCCAATTTTGGGAGGGTCCGATGCTCAATCTTGATGAATCTATTTGCACCACCCCACAATCTTGTTTGTTTTTGCAAAATTGATGAATGCACTTTTGAGTAACTTGATACTTTTGGGCACCTCTGGTGCCCAATTTTGTGAGGGTTCAAATGCCCAATCTTGATGACATTCTACATGAATCTATTTGTGCCACCCTGCATTACATTTTATTTCACAAAAATCGCTTGATGTCTGCAATTTTGAGCAATTCAGTACTTTTGCACACTCTTGGTGCCCAAATGTGGGGGGGGTCTCTGCTCAATCTTTGTTGGAAACTTCATGAATCTATTTTGGGTAACTGCATTTTGGGCATCCCAGGTGCACAATTTTGGGAGTTTCCGGTTCTCAGGCTTTCTGGCAATCTACATGAATATATTTCAGCTCCCCCCCCCCCCCCCCCCCACAATGCAGTTTTTGTGTAAATCTGTTTGATGAATGCATTATTTTTATACTATGACAGTATGGCTGCCCGAGCCCAAAACCCGAAAACCATTAGCACAGTCTACAGGTCATATTTATGAAGGGATTTCATTCTAACTTGGTAGGATGCCTCTGTACAATGCCTAGATGAGAACGTCCCCTTTTGGGCATGATCTGTCAACCGTGATGGCTGCCCAAGCCCGAAACCCAAAAACTTTTAGCACAGTCTGCAGGTCATGATTAATATGGAGGGATTTCATTGTAACTTGGTAGGATGACTCCGTATGATGTCCAGATGAGAATTTCCCCATTTGGGCGTGATCTATCAACCGTGATGACTGCCCAAGCCCAAAACCCGAAAACCCTTAGCACAGTCTACAGGTCATATTTATGGAGAGGTTTCATTGTAGCTTGATAGGTTGACTTCATATAATGTCTAGATGAGGAAGTCCCCTTTTGGACGTGATTGGGCAACTGTGACGGCTACAGGGACCCGAAGCCCGAAAACCTTTTGCACGGCCTACAAGTCATATTTATGAAGGGATTTCATTGTGACTGGTAGGATGACTCCAAATAATGTCTGGATGAGAACGTCCCATTTTGATCGCGGTCATTCAGCCTTGATGGCTGCACGAGCCCAAAAACATTTAGCATAGTCAAAAGGTCATATTAATGGAAGGATTTCATTGTAACTTGTTAGGTTGACTCCATATAATGCCTAGATGATGACATCCCCTTTTTGCCGTGATTGGTCAACTGTGACGACTACAGGTGCCCGAAGCCCGAAAGCCTTGAGCACAGTCTACAGGTCATATTTATAAAGGCATTTCATTGTAACTTCGTAGGATCACTCCACATGATGCCCAGATGAGAATGTCCCCTTTTGATTGCGATCATTCAACCATGATGGCTGCCCGAGCCTGAAGCCCGAAAACCTTTATCACAGTCTACAGGTCATATTTATGGAGGGATTTCATTGTAACTTGATAGGTTGACTTCATATAATGTCTAGATGAGAACGCCCCTTTTGGGCAACTGTGATGGCAACAGGGGTCCAAAGCCCGAAAACCTTTAGTAGAACAGTCTACAGCCCATAATTATGAAGGGATTTCATTGTAGCTTGGTAGGATGACTCCAAAAAATGTCAAGATGAGAACATCTCCTTTTGGTCGCGATCATTCAGCCTTGATGGCTGCCCGAGCCCAAAAACCTTTAGCATAGTCTATAGGTCGTATTTATGGAAGGATTTCATTGTAACTTGTTAGGTTCACTCCATATAATGCCTAGATGAAGACCTCCCCTTTTGGTCGTGATTGTTCAACTGTGATGTCTACAAGTGCCCAAAGCCCAAAAATATTGAGCACAGTCTACAGGTCATATTTATGAAGGGATTTCATTGTAACTCCGTAGGATCACTCCAGATGATACCCAGATGAGAATGTGCCCTTTTGGTTGTGATCATTCATCCAGGATGGCTGCCCGAGCCCAAAGACCGGAAACCTTTTGCACAGTCTTCAGGCCATATTTATGAAGGGATTTCATTGTAACTTGGTAGGATAACTCCAAATAATGGCTAGATGAGAATGTCCCCATTTGGTCGCGATCATTCAGCCTTGATGGCTGCCCGAGCCCAAAAACCTTTAGCATACTCTATAAGTCATTTCTTATCAACCTACCTCAATTGTTTACAACAGGCTTGCACTACAGTGGAAGAACCTAACTCGGATAAAATACTCTCTATTTTAATCTTTCCCAAGATTTGGGAAAGAAAAGTGGTGTAAAAACACCACGAAAAAATAAGCCAAAACTGGGCCGAGCGCCATCTGCGCACACCCAGTATGGGACGCTCTTCCATAGTACAAATCCACGACTTCCGTAATAGTGCGCAATGCATCAATTTGTCATTCTTTTTCTATCCGAAGCACGAGCAGGATGTGTTTCCGCCATATGCATTATGAAACAGTGACAATTCAACTCGTGGATAATGGTTTTCCTGTGACTAGAATTATGGATCTGAAGATCGTATAATAACAGGACTGTGTTTTATATATTCTCGTTTATATTTTCAACCACTTTCTCATTGTTTATTAATTACTATTCCGTTTTCGCGAATGTTTTGCGACATCGTGTCATCGCGATTCGACAATGAATTTTTTCGGTTGATAAAAAAAAAAAAAAAAAATTTATTGGAGTAGGTGTCGGCCTTCTGGGTTCTGCCACCTTCTCTCGTAGTTGAGGGTGTTCTTCTACTTTCTGTTTCTGTTGAGTTCACCTTTTTCTTCTACTGCTCTCACCTTTCCAGTTCGGTTCCTTTAGGGCAATTCTTTTTGCCCTCGCCATTGGTGCGTTCTCGTGTCCATTTCGTCCGCACCCGCGGGTGGTGTGGAATGCAGTCGTTTCGGGAGCCTCCCGACTCGACCACGTCTGATGTGAGTTTACCCCCTCCGCGGGGGATGTGCGGCTCCTCCCGCACGTGGGGGGGGGGGGGGGGGGGGCACTGTCGTTTCGGGGCCGCCCGACTCGACCACGTCTGGTGTGAGTTTGACCCCCTCCGTGGGGGATGTGCAGCTCCTGCGGGGGGGTGTTGAACGCTTTCGTTTCGGGTCGCCCGATTCGACCACGTCTGATGAGAATTGCTCCTCCTCCGTGGGGGATGTGCAGCTCCTCCGCACCAGCGGTTTCGGGGCTTCCCAATTCGACCATGTCTGGTGAGAGTTATTCCCCTTCCGTGGGGAATGTGCAGTGTTTTTTCCGTGGTGGATACTGCGGGAGCTGTTGGTTTTCTGGTGTAGAGATGCCTGGTTCCGGGACTATGCGCCCTCTCCAGTCGACATCTGAGGCTGTCACTAGGGTTGTGACTCCTCCTTTGGAGGCCGAGCTTGGTGGCTCTCTCCGCTTTTCCGCCAGTTCTAACAGCTCCCGTCGTATCTGCTGCTACTGCTGTTCCGTCTACAACGTCATTTGGCACCATTTTTAGCCGGCCTCGGCTTCTCCCTGCCAGGGTCTGCAGGGATTCTGTAGTGTGGTTGTGGGGTTTCGGCCTCAGCCTTCCCAGACTTCCACTCGGCGAAGTCAAATGGGGCTGCCGACTGAACCCCATACTGTGTCCTCTCAGCCATTGAGCACAGTAGTTTTATACCTGCAGTGGTCTGCTGCGGTGTCTGGTTGTGTAGACGTGGGGGTATCAGCCTCAGCCTTCCCTGACTTCAACTCGGCGAAGTTTTAGTGGCTGCCGGCCGGACCCTCTCCTGTGGTCTCTGCGCCGTCGAGCACCACAGTTGTCATTGGATTCGGTTGTTCTTAGTGGGACACTATGAACTCCGTGGCGTTTCCATCCACTCATTCTGGCCACACGACCAGTTTTGGGGGTCCAACGTCTTTTGTGCAGCCTGGACCTTCTGCCCTGCAGAGGTCAGCGGTGACTCTCATGAGTTCCTGCTATGTTGATCCTCGGGGTGTGTCACACCCCTATACACGTCTGCCTTCAGACATTTTCTACTGCCACCCGTCGTCCCACGTCGGGTCTTTTGGAGGATTGTGACCCTTCGCTGGTTCAGAGGGTCAGAGGTGAAGCCACTTTGCCGGTTCGTTCCCCTGTCGAACCAGCCAGTACGGGCAGTGAGCTTAGGGAGGCCCTCTCCTTACTCACTCAGGTTCTGTCAACGAGCCTTCCTGTTGCTTCCAGCGAGGCAGCGAGTGGTTTCCAGGCGCCTCCTATGGCACCGCCTCCCGGGATTGGAAACAGGCCGCTTTCTGATCCCCTGGTGTTCCGACACCATGGGAGGCATCGGCTGGTATGCCCACGATGGGCTATGTGTCTTCCGACTCAGGGGAAGAGTCAGACATGCTTGATGTCGAGAGCCAGCAGTCTTCAGACTTGGGGGCAGCTCTTGATTTTGTGTTTGGGTTCCTTCCGGATCTCAAACCATCTAACCAGTCGACAGTGTCAGCCAGGCCGCGATCATCGGTCGCACGCCAACAGTCTATGGAGCAACCTGCTTCTGGGCGTCTTCGACCATGCCCTTCGGTACAGTTGGTTGAAGCATTTTCAGCCTTGGACTCCAAGCTAAGTTCCAAGGCTATGAAGGCTCCGTTCTTCACCAGGGTTGACACCTTTTTGCCTCCAGCGCGTTATCGTTCCTACGATTCCGCCAATCCGTCGGTCTACCAGACTTTGACGGTTTTGGATCAGGACTCCAATTCCCTCGGGCTTTCCAAGTCCAAGTCTGCCGTCATTCCGATGACGACTCTGGAGTCCACATTGGGCTTATCGAGAGAGATGCTTGGTATGCTTTCTCTCTCCGATCACATCTCAGCTTTTGCTGCTTATCTGCCTTCAGATAAGTTTGACAAGGTACAGGCTCCTTTGTGTGTGCTGTCCAAGGCGCTCATGCATCTTACTCACACGCATGTCTGTAACACGGCTAATCTGGAATTAGTTCGAAGGGACTCGGTGCGGGACACAGGCCGATCCCTTCCGGAGGAGCAGTACGCTACTCTTCAATCTGCTTTTTTGGCAGGTCCGCAACTTTTCCATGATTCTGTGTTGACGGTCCGGGATGACGTCCTACGTCATTCCAACGATCAGCTGCTGTTTTCTTCAGCTTGATCAGCCTTCTAGGGTAGGCATGGGCCGTTCCAAGCCTAACAAGTACCCTCTGCTTCCTCTGCGAAGCAAGAGGGGCTGATCCTTCTGCCACCACTTCTACTTCTTACTCAAGGGGTAAGGGTAAGCGTCGGCAGTCTTGAGGGAACTCCCAGGATTCTTCATTCAGTAGAGGTGTTTTCTCCTCTAGCGAGCCTCATCAGGGTTCGCAATGAAGGTCCTCACCTCGACTTGTCCCAGGTTGGAGGAAGGATAGCAGAGTTCGCAGACCGTGGGCCACCATCACATCCGATCCTTGGATGTTAGATGTTGTTTGGTCCGGGCTGCGAATATCTTTCCGACGGCACTCCACTCTGTCCGGGGTGCCTTTTTCCAACCACAGTTCCTTCAGACTTTTTACGTCGGGAACTTTTGTCCACGGAGATAGACAAATCTCCTGACAAAGGGGGCGATTGAGGTCATCAAGAACATTAGGTCAGTGGGTTTCTATTCCCGCCTGTTCTTGGTGCCGAAGAAGGACGGCTGACTCCGACCGGTTCTCGATCTGAGTTTCCTGAACAGTCTATCATTGCTCCCAAGTTCAGCATGGAGACTTTAATGTCGGTCCTCCGTTCCATTCACCAGGGAGATTTGGCTTCCAGCTTTGACCTGCGAGACGCTTACTTTCACGTTCCGATTCATTGGGCGTTACGGAAGTATCTCAGGTTCTTTTTTCTGGGGCGAGTTTACCAGTTCAAGGCCATGCCTTTCGGCCTCAACCTGGTTCCTTGGTCCTTCACCAGACTGATGTCGCATGTGATAGCTTTCCGTTGCACACAGTCCACGGTGACTACTTCGGCATATCTGGACGATATCCTCCAGGGGCATTCCAATGCTGCCTTCCTGGTGTCGGATGTCGCCACTCTGTTGAGCTTGCTCACGTCACAACGTTTCAGAGTCAACGAGGAGAAGTCGGACCTGGTCCCTTCTCGGTCGTTTTATCATCTGGGGATGGCTTTCCGCACACACTTCAATTTGTTGGCGGTTCCCCAGGCCAAGGCTGTGATTCTCTCAGCTTTTGCTCCGACTCTGACCCAGTCCACTTCCGCGACGGCTCGGAGTTTTCTCCGGCTAATCGGTCTCTGCTGTTCGGTGACGGATCTCATTCCTCTAGGTTGGCTGCGTGGCAGACCTCTCCAACACTTTCTGCTCAGTCGTTGGAGGCCGAATGTAGATTTTCTGGATCTGGTGCTTCAGTTTCCAGACTATCTTTATCCTCACCTTCTCCTCTGGGCGGATGTCCAGTGGCTTTCGCAGGGTGTTCCGTTGGACTTACCCACGTCCGATCGCGTTCTGACAGCAGATGCCAGCGATCTCGGATGGGGTGCGACGTTGGATCCTCTAGGTCTTTCCATTCACGGGATGGTGGACCTGGATCATGCAGCTCTACACATCAACCAGAAGGAGCTTCTTGCTCTTCTTCTGCGTTTCAGGCAGTGGATCCCTCACCTGTTGAATCGCCAGGTCCTTCTGTTGTCCGACAATTCGACAGTGGTTGCTTACATTCGGAACCTGAGCGGCACGCACTCAGTTCCAATGTACGAATTGGCTTGGGATCTTATACTGCTTGCTCAGGATGTCCACGCCGGGGTGGCTGTTCGTCACATTCCCGTTCGCCTGAACGTCCTAGCCGACTCCCTGTCCCATCGGGGCAGGGTCATTTCCACCAGGTGGATGCTCCACATGGCGGGTTCCATCGATCTCTTGTGACTAGTTGGAACCATCCGGTGGACACTTTCGTGTCCCCGTGTCCAGATGCTCTGGCTTTCGCCGTGGGTGCTCTGGCCCTCCTTTGGGATGGTCTTGTCGGCTACACCTTCCTACCGGTTCCGATTCCACCTCAGGTTCTCACCCAGATATGAACCTGCAGTCGTCGAATCCTTTCAATCACACCCGTTGCTTCGGTGGGTGTGGATCAATCTGCTCCGCTCTCTGTTAGCGGCGGTTCCGGCATGTCTCCCTCTACCTCGCGACTTTCTTTGCCAAAGTCGCCCGGGAGGTTTTCAAGTTGACCCGACTTCATTGTGCCTTCGCACATGTCTTTTATCGGGTCCTGTCTCCTCCGTAGTAGTTTTTCGAGACACGCAGTGGAGTTGCTTTTCTTCAAGGAGGCACTCACTCCACTCGTTTAGCCTCTGTGGCTAAGTGGAAGGTTCTTCTGTCGATGGTGTGCGATCACTCTGTTGCTTCTGTCACTCCTTCGATCACACTGCTTGCGGAGTTTTCTGGTATATGTTTGTTTCTGGGGGTCTCCAGGATTGTGTACTTGTCCATGCTTCGGAGACTTTTTTTTCCTATGTGATACCGCATTGTTTCGACACTCATCCTTGCCTCTCCAAGCTTGTTCAGCTCTTTTCCTTGAAAAGGCCGAGGACTTTGCAGTTTACTCCAAGATGGTCAATTTCTTGGGCACTGCTCTGCTTGGGGGTGGGGGGCGTTCACGCCTTTATCCTGGATGAATATGCGTTTTCCCACATGCCAGATCTCTCCTGCATCCATTTCTTGATGGACTTGTCTTGCTATTCGTGCAGCTTCCGCTCGTCTAGCTACTGGTGATTGTATTACCAATTGTTTTTTCTGCCACGAGGTGCGTGCATTGTCTTCCTCTTTTAATAACTCTGTCATGTTGTCGGATGACTGATGTTATACTGGCAGCCTTCTGGAGAAATGCTACATTCTCCTTTTCTCTGCGACAGTTGCAGGAGCCGACAGAGACCCTTGGGGCCCTCTTTCTTCGGCTCAGGATGTTGTCTATCCAAGCTTTTCAGCTTTTTTCAGGGTCGGTTCCAGCTTTGTGCTGTTACTGCCCTTTCTGTCTGTGCGTCGCACTTCACCATACGCCTCATCTTTCATTGGCTTTTCTAATGTTTGTGATGCTATGGTTTGATAGTCCTAGGGATCTCTTCCTCTGTCCACGGTCCCAGTGCTCTTGAGTTATGTGTGGGTTGGTTATGTGATTCCCTCCAGCCTTTTGTCTATTCAGCCTGTTGTAAAGAATTGAGGTAGGTTGATAAGAAGTATAAATTTTATAGTAAATTTCCTTTCTTATTATACCTACCGAAATTGTTTACATGGAGGCCCTCCCGTCTTCTTATTCGGGTAAAAATCCTTCCTCCCCGCTGATCACATAACTCCAGTGTTGTTCGGAATCAAAAGAATGACAAATTGATGCATTGCGCACTATTACGGAAGTCGTGGATTTGTACTATGGAAGAGCGTCCCATACTGGGTGTGCGCCGATGGCGCTCGGCCCAGTTTTGGCTTATTTTTTCGTGGTGTTTTTACACCACTTTTCTTTCCCAAATCTTGGGAAAGATTAAAATAGAGAGTATTTTATCCGAGTTAGGTTCTTCCACTGTAGTGCAAGCCTGTTGTAAACAATTTCGGTAGGTATAATAAGAAAGGAAATTTACTATAAAATTTATACATTTATGGAAGGATTTCATTGTAACTCGTTAGTTTGACTCCATATAATCCCTAGATCATGACATCCCCTTTTGGTTATGCTTGGTCAACTATGACTGCTACAGGGGCCCGAAGCCCGAAAACCTTGATCACAGTCTACAGGTCATAATTATGAAGGGATTTTATTGTAGCTTGGTAGGATGACTCCAAATAATGTCTAGATGAGAACGTCCCCTTTTGGTCGCGATCATTCAGCCTTAAGCTTGCTGGCTGCCCGAGCCCAAAAACCTTTAGCATAGTCTATAGGTCGTATTTATGGAAGGATTTCATTGTAACTTGTTAGGTTCACTCCATATAATGCCTAGATGATGACCTCCCCTTTTGGTCGTGATTGTTCAACTGTGATGTCTACAGGCGCCCAAAGCCCAAAAATATTGAGCCCAGTCTACAGGTCATATTTATGAAGGGATTTCATTGTAACTCCGTAGGATCACTCCAGATGATACCCAGATGAGAATGTGCCCTTTTGGTTGTAATCATTCATCCATGATGGCTGCCTGAGCCCGAAGACCGGAAACCTTTAGCACAGTCTTCAGGTCATATTTATGAAGGGATTTCATTGTAACTTGGTAGGATGACTCCAAATAATGTCTAGATGAGAATGTCCCCATTTGGTCGCTATCATTCAGCCTTGATGGCTGCCCGAGCCCAATACCCAAAAACCTTTAGCATAGTCTATATATCATATTTATGGAAGGATTTCATTGTAACTTGTTAGGGTGACTCCATATAATGCCTAGATGATTGCATCCCCTTTTGGTCGTGTTTGGTCAGCTGTGATTGCTTCAGGGGCTTGAAGCCCCAAAACTTTGAGCATAGTTTACAGGAAAATATATATTAATGGGTTTCATTGTAACTTCGTAGGATCACTCCAGATTATGCCCAGATGACAACGCCCTCTTTTGGTCGTGATCATTCAACCATGATGGCTTCCCGAGCCCAAAACCCAAAAAACCTTAGTACAGACAACAGGTCATATTTGTGAAGGGATTTCATTGTAACTTAGTAGAAGCAAGACACTTCACCCCGATTGCCTACATGGGGGCACGATGACGCTGTGTACTGAGGCGTACTGCACGTCGATGGTGCGCATGTCTTCAACCAATCTAACCCTGCCTGTGCTGCGGTGCAGAGTTCAGAGTTACAATGTTGGAGAGCTGACAGCTGCTCGTCGTTGCTCGGTGGTTCTCTCCGGGTACTCCGGCTTCCTCCACCCGTAAAACTGTCACGCTCACGATTAGCCATTGTGCATAAGTATGTGACCTTAAACACCAATAAATAAATAAATATAATATAACTTAGTAGAATGACTCAGTATAATGTCGAGATGAGGATGTTCCCTTTTAGTTGCAATGAGTCTACCGTCGTGGCTACACAGGCCTGAAGCCCGAAAACCTTTAGCACAGTCTACAGGCCATATTTATGAAGGGATTTCAGTGTAACTTGATAGGATGACTCTTTTTCAAATAATTTCACTGTAACTTGGTAACTTTCATTGACATACGTTAACTGTGAGGGCCACATAAATTAACTGTGAGGTCATATTAACCCACCCCTCAGCTCTTTAGTACCGTGTATACATCATATTATTTTTATTAAAAACATTGCATACAGGGACTAGAAATTAACATATTCCCAATTATCACAATTCTTGTCTTATTTCATAATTCTTTCATAAACATTGAACATTATCCTTTTCATCAAACACAACACATACACAAGTTAAGCTACAGTGTCATTGACACTTTCATTATCCCCTCCCACAAGAGAGGGATATAGCATAGACCTCGCTCCGTCCGTCTATCTGTTAGTCCATCCGTCCATTCATCAGTCCATCTGTCTGTCTGAACTTTCTTTATGCCATAACTTAAACAAAAGTTAACAGATTTCAATTATTTTCAGTACATGCCTCTAGGTCAAGTTTGTTGATCACAATCATCCAATGAAAATTGTTGAAGTTATTGCCCTGCCCTGTCCCTGCCAATTAGGCATTTTTTTTCTCTTTCTTTCCTCCAATATGCATTTTTAACTCTTTGCAGTCACTTCATGCAGAACTTTTTTTTAAACTCATGTAATAGCTCCGACTATTTTATGTCTAAGCATTGCCATGGCTGGGACAGT
Source organism: Pictodentalium vernedei (assembly GCA_031216915.1). Taxonomy (NCBI): domain Eukaryota; kingdom Metazoa; phylum Mollusca; class Scaphopoda; order Dentaliida; family Dentaliidae; genus Pictodentalium; species Pictodentalium vernedei. The sequence continues at coordinate 448,007,956 of CM062297.1, read as the reverse complement.
CGGGCTGCATGCGTGACATCACTCTAGTTTGATTTAAATTTGATTTTTTTGATTTAAATCGATTTATTTGATTTTTATTTCCATACTATAAATTATTCACCAGAGGCTTCTTATTCTCACATGATTCCTTTAGATTAAAGAAACTGAGTGTATTGGCAGGAGTTTGTATCAATGTCTGCCCAAAAGAATAGACACAAATAACTGATACTAAAACATTTACCTGTGTTAACCATTTCAGTCTTTAAGGTGGTACGAGGGGAAGAATTCCAGAATATATTTGGTACAGAATAGACATTTGGCATAGATGGAAATAGAGAGGAATCATTGAAACTTGTGTTTTCTCACTGTTTTAGCATTGCTGGATGGAAGATGACTTCTTGAAAATCATTTTTGATACTTTTGATACTTAAATCACTGATCGTTGTTCTTGGTGTTGATTTCATACTTTTGACAGGTTCATTGAAAGATTATCATATATATGGTTTAAAATCTATGTTCACTTAAATATGATTTTATTCATGTTAGCCGAAAATTATATATACTGATAAAAGTGTCGGGAACATTTAACTTCCCTACAGCATGTTCCAGCAGTCAAGACACAGTGGGATGTGTATCTTCCCACTCCATAGATTAGTTCTAACTGTCATAAACAAGAGCTAATAACTGTATTTCAACAGTTAATATGCATTCCATCTTGTTTCAGCTCATTTCCAAGTTGTTTTGAAAATATTTCTGAATATTTGTAAATTTTTGATTTAAATCAATGATATTTAAAAAATTGATTTAAATCAGCCAACCCTGCTTGCACTACAGTGGAAGACCCTAACTCGGTTAAAATACTCTCTATTTTAATCTTTCCCAAGAGATTTGGGAAAGAATGTGGTGTAAAATCACCACGAAAAAATAAGCCAAAACTGGGTCGAGCGCCATCAGCGCACACCCAGTAGGGGCGCTCTTCTCTTAGTACAATTCCACGACTTCCGTTAACCAGTGTGCAAAGCAGTCATCAAACCATTCTTTTTTCGTCCGACGTTCGAGGATGATGTTCGGCCATTTGTATTACGAAACAGTGATAATTCAACTCGTTGATAATGGTTTCCTGTGTTTGGAATTATGGATCTGAGGATCGTATAATAACAGGACTGTGTTTTATATATGTAGTATATTTGACAAAAATCAGTTAATGAATGCGATTTTTAGCAACTCGGCACTTTTCAGTACTCCTGGTGCCAAAGTTTGGAAGGGGCCGATGCCCAGTCTTGAAAGCAATCTTCATGAATCTTCTTGTACCGCTCCACAATGCAGTTTCTTTGGTGAATATCAGTTTATGAATGCGATTTTGAGTTACTCAGGACTTTTGGGCACCATGGTGCCCAATTTAAGGAGGGTTTAATGCCCAATCTTGATGGCACTCCTCATGAATCTTATTTGCCACCTTGCAATGCAGTTTATTTGGCAAAAATCAGTTGATGAATGCAATTTTGAGCAACTGGACATTTTTGGGCACCCTAGTGCCCCAAAAATCGGAGGGTTGAATGCCCAATCTTGGTGGCAATCTTCATGAATCTATTTGTGCCAGCCCACAATGCAGTTTATTTGGCAGAAATCTATTGATGAATGGGATTTTGAGCAACTCCTCACTTTATGGCCTGGTGCTAGGTGAGGATTGATGCCCGGTCTTGGTGGCAATGTCCATGAATCTATTTGTGCCTCCCCACAATGTAGTTTATTTGTCAAAAATCGATTGATGAATGCGATTTTTAGCAACTCGATACTTTTAGGCATCCCACACAAATTTAAGAATAATCTAAATTCAAGTAAATTGAGCATTTTAATAATCAGATACTCAAAAAGACACTGTCACACTTCGGAAACTCTTAAGTAGCGTTCACGATTCACATTCTCCGATTTTGCTGCAACAGCAATGTGATAATAATGTGATAACAGCGAAAAATTGGTTATGTGGTATTAATTATTAAACGGGAATGATCACATGTATGCAGAAACGGTTATGATGCCCTTATTGTTGTCATTTCCATATACATGTGCATACACCAGTTCAATACCAGTATACCACATAATTGATTTTTTCGTTGTCGCATTGCTGTTGATGCAAAATCAGACAAATGTGAAGTTGTGTATGCACCTTTATACAAGAAATAAACGTCGATAAAGTTTTCATTGTTCTTTTTTGGCTGAAAGAAACTGCAGGTAACGAAAAAGACTATGCCCAATTACTAGTAAGATAATTCCAAGTGAAGGTGGAAATGGAATCTTAAAAGATGTTAGAGACTGTCAAATCCCTCAGACGTGACCAACTCCTTGCAGGCCTTGCAGGGACAGACGCTTCTCTTTTTATTCTACGGATGGTGACATGGTCCTATGTTATCATGTAGAAAAGAGAGTTTATGTACATTGTCTGGAAGCAGTGTGCTCCTAACACTACTAACAATGTCACCGGCAGTGCAAAACATGCATTGACTTGGGACAGTTGTGGCTGCAACACACATTAATTTCCTGACTAAAAGTGACAAGTTAGGAAGCGTGTTCTTGCGCAGCTTCCACCACATTAGAGAGTTAGTGTTTATATCTGCCCCTGGCAAAGCATTATACCTGACAATCTCGGTGACAGCATTCTGTGTGTTATTAGCTCAACGAAGGGAGCTAAACTTATCACTTGCCGTCCATCGTCGTCGTCCATCCGGCATCGTGAACATTTTTCAAACGACTTCTCCTCTGAAACCACTGGTCCAATTTTCACGAAACTTCATGTGGATGTTCATTACTATATGGCAATTCATGTTTGTTCAAATGAAATGGCCATGTCCCTTGGGGGCTCTGTATGGGGCTTAACTCTGATAGCACCGTATGAATTATAGAAAACTTATTGAAAAATCTTCTCCAAAACCAGAGTGCAGAATCTTTTGATATTTGGTATGCAGCATTTTGGTATGGGTCTGATTCAAGTTTGTTCAAATCGGCCCTCTGGGTTCATATTTGGGCACACTATAGAAGCCCAAATTCGAACTTAGTGCATTTCAGGCAAATTTCTTTAAAAATCTTCTCCAGATCCAGCAGGCAGAATCTTTTGATATTTGGTATGCAACATTTTGGTATGGGTCTGATTCAAGTTTGTTCAAATCGTTCACCTGGATTCATATTTGGGCTCATTATAGAAGCCCAAATTCGAACTTGGTGCATTTCAGGCAAATTTCTTAAAAAATCTCCTTCTCCAGATCCAGCAGGCAGAATCTTTTGATATTTGGTATGCAACATTGTGGGGTGGATCTTATTCAAGTTTGTTCAAATCGTTCCCCTGGATTCATATTTGGGCTCACTATAAAAACTTGAATTCGAACTTACTGCATTTCAGTCAAATTTCTTAAAAAATCTTCTTCTCCAGATCCAGCAGGCAGAATCTTGTGATATTTGGTATGCAACATTGTGGGGTGGATCTGATTCAAGTTTGATCAAATCGGCCCCCTGGGTTCATATCTGGGCTCAGTATAGGAGCCCAATTTGAACTTAGTGCATTTCAGGCAAATTTCTTTAAAAATCTTCTTCTCAAGATCCAGCAGGCAGAATCTTTTGATATTGGGTATGCAGCATGCTTAGGGGGGTGAGATACAAGTTTGTTCAAGCCAAGTCCCTGGCTTCATATTTGGGCTCACTGTGGTAGCCCGAATTATAACTTAGTTCAAAATGAGGAATTTTCTTTAAAAATCTTCTTCTTCAGATCCAGCAGTTGGAATGTTTTGATATTTGGTATGTAGCATCCTTAGAGGGGTGAGATTCGAGTTTGTTCAAGCCATGTCCCTAGGTCCATATTTGGGCTCACTGTGGGAGCTTGAATTGTAACTTAGTTCGAAATTAGGAATTTTCTTAAAAAATCATCTTCTTCAGATCCAGCAGTCGGAATGTTTTGATATGTGGTGTGTAGCATCCTTAGGGTGGTGAGATTCAAGTTGGTTAAAGCCAAGTCCCTGGGTCCATATTTGGGCTCCCTGTGGGAGCCCGAATTATAACTTAGTTAATATGAGGAATTTTTCTTTAAAAATCTTCTTCAGATTCAGCAGTCTGAATGTTTTGATGTTTGGCATGCAGCATCCTTAGGGGGTGAGATTCAAGTTTGTTCAAGCCAAATCCCTGGGTTCATATTTGGGCTGACTGATGATAACTTAGCTCAAAATAAGGAATTTTCTTTAAAAATCTTCTTCAGATCCAGCAGATGAATGCTTTTGATATTTGACATGCAGCATCCTTAGGGGGGTAAGATTCAAATTTGTTCAAGCCATGGCCCTAGTTCCATAAAATTTGTCTCTCATGACTTCATTCCTTTGTAGAGTTGATGAACCATGTCTAACTGAATGTGACCCCCAAATACTTCTTTGAACCACATTGGCCGGTGAGCGATTAAGGCTCCTTGGGGTTTCTTGTTAAGACTTGGTTCTTCCAATGACTAATTTCCAAGAACTGGCAGAAGCAGATGCTCTAGTCCCTTCACTTTTGTCCCTGATGGTTCACAACAACCACATGTGCTCGAAGAACTGGAACTGTTCTCTCTGTTCAATCATTCTTTCCAAATCTCTTGTCAGCTCTTTTTCAATATTCGATCAAATTTCAATTTTGTGGTTAAATTCACGGAATCTTGGATCCAAATATGTACGTTTGTCCAGTTCCAGTTCATTGTTGTTTTCGAAATACTTGTTGATTTTCATCATTATGAATTCATTTGGGGGTTTTCACTGAAGGCAAGTCATTCGGTAACACATGTACTGTTTTCCTTAGCATACAGATAGAAGGCCTGACAGCAGACACAGTAACATACGATGAGCTGCTCATCCAGATGGTTACATCATAGAATGGCCTTAAAATGGGCACAAGTTGAGCAATGAGGTTCTATTCAGCTTCAGTCAGAAAATAAACTGGTTTGGGTGCATTCGGGTGAGGCAACTTTTCATCAATGATTTTAGTCAAAATATCTTTCAGCCCCAAAAGCCGAGCAATCATCATGTAACAAGAATTCCACTTTGTCTTTACATCTTGTATCAATCTGAGTTTTGGGTAATTATGCCCAGTCTGAACTTCCTCCAATCTGTCTAGCATCACTTTACTTCTCTTGAAATGTTTGACTAGTTTTCTGCAACGAGCAACAGCCTCACTGATTCCTTGGACTTTCAGACCATCTTGAACAGCTAAGTTTATGACATGTCCGAAACAAGGAAATCTCTTAAAATCCAAGAACTCTTGACAACATTTGAGGGGTAATGCTATCACCTTGACAATATGGAAAATGAATCACAGCTATTGAGAGTTCAGTACGTACAAGAGCACTAGGCAAAAGTGACTTGATTGATATCATATGGTACAAAGTTGAGAGTTGTAGAATGACAAAGAGAAACAAGGTCTCCATCTTATAATAATAAAGCCAGGCCTGGTGGCCGAGAACTCCTTTAAAAAAGGTCTCTGGCTCTGGGCCCAGGTTAAAGCATCTCGGTGTAACTGCGCTTAATTCCTGTTTGGGTACCTCATGGAGCAGATGATAATCGAATCAGGAGAAAGTAAGTGTGCAGGACTCTACAGAGGTCATGGTTTGAAATCAAGTCACTTGGCTACATGCAGAGGTGTATGAGAATCCAGAGTGAACAAATAATACTTTAATTTCATATCGTAGTCGTATTGATGAGGACAGTGATCACTTTGTCATTGCTAATTGCTTTGATGCTTTTGCGGAGCTTTTGCGGAGCGAAGTCTTTGAAATTAACATCGAGGTAAAATGTGGCCATGATGAGAAAGATTCTTGACAGACGGTAACAACCTTGTCAAAAGCCGACGTGCACAGTGCACACAACAATAAAAATATGACAATATTATGAAAGCCAGTTAACTTGATGGATAAAAACAATTCTGCCTTTCTGTTATCAAGAATTCAATTGATGAGGTGGACCGGACTGCAAAATACCGAACCAGGGGTAGTCTACCGGTACAGGCCAGTTCACAGTCTGGTCCACGGTCTGGTACACCCCCAGACCGCGTGCGTACTGTACTGGTCCAAAGCAGTCCTGCCCACAACCCTACAATTTTGGGAGGGTACAATGCCCGATCATTGTTGGAAGCTTCATGAATCTCTCTGGGCCACCCCACAATGTAGTTTATTTGGCCTAAATTAGTTCATGAATGTGATTTTTAGCAACTCTGCACTTTTGGGTACTCCTGGTGCTCAAATTTTGTGAGGAGGCCGATGCCTTGTAATTTTTTGGCACCCCCCTGGTACCCAATTTGGGGAACTTCCGATGTCAAAATCCCGGTGGCTATCTTCATGAATCTACTTGTGCCACCCCTCAATGCAGTTTATTTGACGAAAATCAGTTGATGAATGCGATTTCGGGCATTTTTCGCGATCGGCCTCCATGGTGCCGAATTTTGTGAGGGTACAATGCTGAATGAAAACTTTACTAATTTATCTCTGCCACCCCACAATGAAGTTTATTTGTTGGTGAATGCAATTTGTAGCAACTCTGCACCTTTGGGTTCTCCTGGTGCCCAATTTTGGTGGAGGCTGAGCCCAGTCTTGGTGGCTGTCTCTATGAATCTATTTGTGTCACTCCACAAAGCAGTTTATTTGGCGAATATCTGTTTGCAAATGCAATATTGAGCTGCTCTCTGCCTTTGGCCACCATGGTCCCCAATTTAGGAAGAGTCTATTGTCCAATCCTGATGGCACTCTTCATGAATCTGTTTCTGCCACCCTGGAATGCAGTGTATTTTGCAAGAATTAATTGATGTCTGGAATTTTGAGCAATTTTGCCCACTTCTGGTGCCCTATTTTGGGAGGGTCTTATGCCCAATCTTCGTGGGAAACTTCATGAATCTATTTTGGGAACTTCACATTTTTGGAAACCCTGGTGTCCAATTTTGGGAGGAACTGATCCTATGTCTTGATGGAAATCTTCATGAATATTTTTCTTCCACTCCACAATGCAGTTTGTTTGGAGAAAATTAGTTTTTGAATGCGATTTTCAGCAGCATTGCACTTTTGGGCACCCCTCATGCCAAATTTTGGGAGAGTCTGATGCCCAATCTTTGTGGCTCTCTTCATGAATCTCTTTGTGCCACCCGATAATGCAGTTTATTTGGCGATAATTGGTTCATGAATTTTGATTTTGAGCAACTCGGCACTTTTGGGCACCCCTGGTGCCCTAAAAATGGAAAGTTCAATGCCCAATCTTGGTGAAAATCTTCATGAATCTGTTTGTGCCACAATGCAGTTTGTTTGTGAAAATCAGTTAATGAATGCGATTTTTAGCAACTTTGCACTTTTGGGCACTCCTGGAGTCCAATTTCGTGAGGGTCCAATGCCCAATCTTGGTGGCAATCTTCATGAATCTATTTGTGCATGCCACATTGCAGTGATTTTGAGCAACTTGACACTTTTGGGCATGTCTGGTGCCCATTTTTAGGAACGTACAGTGCTCAGTCTTGGTGGCAATCTTCATGAATCTATTTGTGCCACCCCACAATGAAGTTTATTTTGCGAAAATCAGTTAGCTGGTAGAGTGCTGAAAGCCGATATTTGGGCTTTGTTCAGAAGTGAATGCAACAAGATTTAAAGGCTTCATTCATATTCTGTAGATATGCATCATGTTTATCTTTTAAATGAAATTATTTAGTGTGTAAGGCTTTGCCTTATTATAATTTAGGGGAGAGTGCCCATGGGTACTCTGTCCTAAATTGTGACAAGGCAAATATTTCTGAAGAAAGTTTGATGACCAAAAATAATTTAGCACTCTACCAGTTAAAGAAATGCGATTTTGAGCAACTTGGTACTTTTGGGATCCCTGGTTACCATTTTTTGAGGGTCTGATGCCCAAACTTGGTGACAATCTTCATGAATCTATTTGTGCCACCCATCAATGCAGTTTATTTGTTGAAAAGTGGTTGATGAATGTAATATTGACAAACTTTGCGCTTTTGGGCACATGTGGCCAATTTTGGGAGGGTCCAATGCCCAATCTTTGTTTGAAGCTTCAAGAATCTATATGAGCCAACCCATAATGTAATTTATTTGTCAAAAATTGGATGAATGAGATTTTTAGCAACTGTGCACTTTTGGTGCCCAATTTTGGGAGAGTCAATGCCCAATCTTGGTGGCAATCTTCATGGCACCCCACAATGTAGTTTGTTTGGTTGAAATCAGTTCATGAATGCAAATTTTGAGCAATTTGGCACTTTTGAGCACCTTTGGTGTTCAATTTTGCAAGGGCCCGATGCTCAATCTTGATGGCAAGCTTCATAAATCTGTTTTTGTCACCCCACAATGCAGTTTATTTTGCAAAAATCAATTGATGAATGTAATTTTGAGCAACTTAGCACTTTTGGGCACCGTTTGTGCCCAATTTCAGGAGGGCGCAATGTTCAATCTTGATGGTAATCTTCATGAATATATTTGAGCCACCCCACAATGCAGTTTATTTGCTGAAAATTGATTGATGAATGCAATTTTGTGCAACCCAGCATTTTTGGGCACTTCTGGTGCCCATTTTACGGAGGATCTGATGCCTAATCTTGGTGGCTATCTTCATGAATCTATATGTGCCACCCCATAATGCCATCTATTTGGTGGAAATCGGTTTATGAATGTGATTTTGTACAACTCGGCATGTGAGCAACTCGGCACTTTTGGGCACTCCTGGTAGCCGCTTGTGACAGGAACTGATGCCCAGTTTTGGTGGGAATAATAATGAATCTTTTTGCCACCCCACAATACAGTTTATTTGGCAAAAATCAGTTTATGAATACGATTTTGAGCAACTCTGCACTTTTTTGCATCCCTAGTGTCCAAGTTGTGTATCGTCCAATGCCTACTATCTTGGTGCGAATCTTCATGAATCTAGTTATGTCACCCCACAATGTAGTTTTTTCTGAAAATCTGTTGACAAATGCGAGTTTGAGCAACTCATCACTTTTTGGCACCCCTGGTGCCCAATTTTGAGAGTGCCTGTTATAAAATCTTGGTGGCAATCTTCATGAATCTATTTGTGCCTCCCCTCAATGCAGTTTATTTGGTGAAAATCAATTGATAAATGGAATTTTGAGCAGCCCAGCACTTTTGGGCACGCCTGGTGCCGAATTTTAGAAGGGTCAGATGCCCAATCTTCATGTGGAACTTCATAAATCTATTTCTGCCACCCCCACAATTTAGTTTGGCGAAAATCGCTTGCTGAATATGATTTTGAGCGCCACAACACTTTTAGGCACCCCTTGTGCACCTACAATTGGAGGGTTCGATACCCAATCTTGGTGGAAACCTTCAGGAATCTATTTGTGCCACCCCACAATGCAGTTTATTTTTGTCGAAATCGGTTAATCAATGCTATTTTGAGCAACTTGGCACTTTTGGGCACCCCCTGTGCCCAGTTTTTGGATAGTCCAATGCCAATATTTGTAACAATCTTCATGAGGCAATGTGTGCCATCCCCACAATTCAGTTTATTTGGTGAAAGTTGGTAGATGAATGTGATTTTGGGCAACTTGGCACTCAGAGGCAATCCTTGTGCTCAATTTTGAGAGGGTTTGATGCCTCCCAATCTTGTTGGTTATCTTCATGAATCTGTTTGTGCCACCCTGCAATGCAGTTTATTTGGCGAAAGTCAATAGATGAATGCAATTTTGGACAACTTGGCACTCTGGTCACTCCTTGTGCCCAATTTTGGGAGGGTTTAATGCCCCCAATCTTGTGGGTTATCTTCATGAATCTGTTTGTGCCACCCTGCAATGCAGTTTATTTGGCGAAAGTCAATAGATGAATGCAATTTTGGACAACTTGGCACTCTGTGGCACTCCTTGTGCTCAATTTTGAGAGGGTTTGATGCCTCCCAATCTTGTTGGTTATCTTCATGAATCTGTTTGTGCCACCCCGCAATGCAGTTTATTTGGCGAAAGTCGGTAGATGAATGCGATTTTGAGCAATTTGGCACTCTGTGGCACTCCTTGTGCTCAATTTTGGGAGGGTTTGATGCCCCCAATCTTGTTGGTTATCTTCATGGATCTGTTTGTGCCACCCTGCAATGCAGTTTATTTGGCGAAAGTCAATAGATGAATGCAATTTTGGACAACTTGGCACTCTGGTCACTCCTTGTGCCCAATTTTGGGAGGGTTTGATTCCCCCAAGTCTTGTTGGTTATCTTCATGTGCCCAGTTTTTGGATGGTCCAATGCCAATCTTTGTAACAATTTTCATGAGGCAATTTGTGCCATCCCCGCAATTCAGATTATTTGGCGAAAGTTGGTAGATGAATGTGATTTTGGGGAACTTGGCACTCTGGGGCAATTCTTGTGACAATTTTGAGAGGGTTTGATGCCTCCTAATCTTGTTGGTTATCTTCATGAATCTGTTTGTGCCACCCTGCAATGCAATTTATTTGGTGAAAGTCAGTAGATGAATGCAATTTTGGGCAACTTGGCACTCTGGGGCACTCCATGAACCCAATTTTGGGAGGGTTTGATGCCCCCCCAATCTTGTTGGTTATCTTCATGGATCTGTTTTTGCCACCCTGCAATGCAGTTTATTTGGCGAAAGTCGGTAGATGATGGCGATTTGGGGCAATTTTGCACTCTGGGGCACTCCTTGTTCCCAATTTTGGGAGGGTTTGATGCCCCACAATCTTGTTGGTTATCTTCATGAATCTGTTTGTGCCACCCTGCAGTGCAGTTTATTTGGCGAAAGTCGGTAGATGAATGCGATTTTGAGCAATTTGGCATTCTGGGGCACTCCTTGTTCCCAATTTTGGAAGGGTTTGATTCCCCCCAATCTTGTTGGTTATCTTCATGAATCTGTTTGTGCCACCCAACAATGCAGTTTATTTGGCAAAAGTTTGTTGAATGCAATTTTGAGCAACACGTCACTTTTTGGCACCCCTGCATCGCAATTTTGGGAAGTTCTGAGGCTAAATTGTTTTGGTAATCTTCATGAATCTATTTGTGCCAACCCACAATGCAGTTTATTTGGCGAAAAATCGATTGACGAATGGAATTTTCAGGCACTTCTGGTGCCCAAATTTGGTGAGGGGTTGGTGCCCAGTCTTAGTGGCAGTCTTCTTGAATCAATTTGTGCCTCCCCACAAAGTAGTTTATTTGTCAAAAATTGATTGATGAATGCGATTTTGATCAACTCTGCACTTTTGGGCATCCCTGGTGCCCAATTTTGGTTGGGCACAATGCCCAATCATTGTTGGAAGCTTCATGAATCTACTGTACCACCCCACGATGTAGTTGATTTGGCCTACATCGGTTCATGAATGTGATTTTTAGCAAGTCGGCACTTTGTGCAACTGGTGAATAATTTTGTGAGGGCCTGATGCCCAGTCTTGGTTAGATTGCAACCAAGACTGGGCATCAGGCCCTCGCATAATTGAGCAACAGTTGCACCCAAAAGTGCCGAGTTGCTGAAAATCTTTGTGACTCTCTTCATGAATATTTTTGTGCCACCCCGCAATGCAGTTTATTTGGTGATAATTGGTTCATGAATTTTGATTTTGAGCAACTCAGCACTTGGGGCACCCTTGTTGCCCAAAAAATGGAAAGTTCAGTTGCCCAATCTTGGTGACAACCTTCATGAATCTATTTGTTCCAACCCACAATGTAGTTTATTTGTCAAATATCAGTTTATGAATGTGATTTTGAGCAACTTTGCACTTTTGGGCGTTGTGGTGCCCAGTTTACAGAGGGTCTATTGCCCATTCTTACTTGCAGTCTTCATGAATCTATTTGTGTCACCCCCACAATGCAGTTTTCTTTGTGAAAATTGGTAGATTAATGGTATTTTAGGCAGTTCAGAACTTTTGGGCCCTCCTGGTGCCCAATTTTAGGAGGGTCAATGCACAAACTAGGTGGCAATCTTCATGACACCCCACAAATCAGTTTATGAATGCAAATTTTGAAAAATTTGGCACTTTTGGACACCCTTGGTGCCCAGAGGGCCTGATGCTCAATCTTGATGGCAAGCTTCCTGAACCTCCTTTTGCCACCCCACAGTGCAGTTTATTTGGCGAAAATCAATTGATGAATGCGATTTTGAGCAACAGTTGGGCACCATTTGTGCCCAATTTTCGGGATGGTGCGATGCTCAATTTTGATGGTAATCTTCATGAATATATTTGAGCCACCTCCACAATGCAGTTTATTTGTCAAAAATGTATTGATGAATGCGATTTTGAGCAACCCAGCACTTTTGGGCTCACCTGGTGCCCATTTTACAGAGGATCCGATGTCCAATCTTTGTGACAATCTTCATGAATCTATTTGTGCCAATGCCATCTATTTGGCTGAAATCGGTTTATGAATGCGATTTTGAACAACACGACATGTGAGCAACTCGGCACTTTTGGGTACTCCTGGTGCCCACTTGTTGGAGGAGCTGATGCCCAGTCTTGGTGGAAATCATAATGAATCGTTTTACCACCCCACTGTGCAGTTTATTTGGTGAAAATCGGTTTATGAATGCGATTTTGAGCAACAACTCAACTGCACTTTTGAGCACCCCTGATGCCCAAATTTGAAGGAGCCAATGTCCAATCTTGTGGCAATCTTCATGAATCTGTTTCTACCAGCCCCACAATACAGTTTCTTTGGCAAAAATCGATTGATGAATATGATTTTGAGCAATTCAGCACTTTTAGGCACCCCTTGTGCACCAAAAATGGGAGGGTTCAATACCCAATCTTGGTTGAAATCTTCATGAATCTATTTGTGCCACCCTGCAATGTATTTTATTTGTCAGAAATTTTTTAATGAATGTGCTTTTGAGTAACTTGGCTCTTTTGGGCACCCACTGTGACCAGTGTTTGGATGGTCCAATGCCAATCTTTGTAGCAGTCTTCATGAGGCTATTTGTGCCATCCCCACAATTCAGTTTATTTGCCAAAAGTCTGTAGATGAATGCGATTTTGGGCAACTCTGTACTCTGGGGCACCCCTGCTGCCTGATTATTGGAATGTCCAATGCCCAGTCTTGGTGGCAATCTTCATGAATATATTTGTGCCACCCATCATTGCAGTTTATTTGTCAATAATTGGTTAATGAAAGCAATTTTGAGCAACTCGGCACTTTTGGGCATCCCTGGTGCCCCAAAAAATAGGATTGTCTGATGCCCGATCTTGTTGGCAATCTTCATGAATCTATTTGTATGATCCCCACAGTGCAGTTTATTGGTCGAAAATAAGTTGATGAATGTGATTTTTAGCAACTTGGCACTTTGGGGCACCCCCAGTGCCCAATTTTGGAAGGGTCTAATGCCCAATCTTCATAAATGTACTTGTGCCACCCCATAGTGCAGTTTGTTTGGTGAAAATCAGTTGATGAATGCAATTTTTAGCAACTTTGCATTTTTCAGCTCTCCTGGTGCCCAATTTTTGGAGAGCCTGATGCCCATTCTTGGTGGCAATCTTCATGAATCTATTTGTGCCTCCCCACAATGCAGTTTATTTGGTGAAAATTAGTTGATGAATGCAATTTTGTGCAGCTGCATTTTTGGGCACCCCTGGTGCCCATTTTGAGGAGGGTCGGATGCCAGTATGCCAAATCTTGGTAGGAATCTTCATGATTCTATTTGTGCCACTCACCACAATGCAGTTTCTTTTTCAAAAGCAAATGGTGAATGCGATTTTGAGCATTTCAGCACTTTTTGACACCCCTGGTGCCCAATTTTGTTACGGTCCAATGCCCAATCTTGTTACGGCCCAATGCCCAATCTTTATTGAAAGCTTCTTGAATCTATCTGTGCCACCCAAGAATGTCAGTTATTTGGTGATAATCAGTTGTTGAATGCGATTCTTAGCAACTGGGGACTTTTGGGCACTTCTCATGTCCAAAATTGGTGAGTGACCGATGCCCAGTGTTTGTGCAATGTTCATGAATGCATTTGTTCCAGCCCACAATGCATTTTATTTGTCAAAAATTTATTTATGAATGTTATTTTGAGCAATTTGGCACTTTTGGGCACCCTTGTAATCCAATTTTGGGAGGGTCTGTTGCTCAATCTTGGTCGCTACCTTCATGAATCTTTTTGCCCCACCCCACAATCCAGTTTGTTTGGCAAAAATTGATGAATGCTCTTTTGAGCAACTTGACACTTTTGGGAACCTCTGGTGCCTAATTTTGTGAGGGTTCAAATGCCCCTCACAATGATGACATTCTTCGTGAATCTATTTGTGCCACTCTGTACTGCAGCTTATGTCCCAAAATCGGTTGATGTCTGCAATATTGAGCAATTCAATACCTTTGCACACTCTTGGTGCCCAATTGTGGGAGGGTCTGATGCTCAATCTTTGTGGGAAACTTAATGAATCTCTTTTGGGTAACTCTGTATTTTGGGCATCCCTGGTGTACAGTTTTGGGAGTTTCTGGTGCTCAGGCTTGGTGGCAATCTCCCTGAATATATTTCTGCCTCCCCCTCCCCCCCCCCCCCTCCCCCCCAATGCAGTTTGTTTTGTGAAAGTCTGATGAATGCGATTTTTAGCAACTTTTCACTTTATTGGACCCCCCCCCCCCCCTGCCCAGTTTTGGGAGGGTCTGATGCCCAATCTTGGTGGCAGTCCTCATGAATCTAGTTGCGCCACCCCACAATGCAGTTTATTTAACATGGCATGTTTAGGCCCATCCTGGTGCCCCAAAAATGGAGGATTTAATACCCATTCTGGGTGGCAATCTTTCTGAATCTATTTTTTACATCCCCACAATTCCACTTATTTGGCAAAAATTGGTTGATGAATGCGATTTTGAGCAACTCAGCACTTTGATGTACACCCCGTTCCAAATTCTGGAAGGGTCCAATGCCAAACTTTGTTGCAATCTTCATGAATCTATTTTGGCCACCCCTCAATGAAGCTTATTTTGTGAAAATTGGTTGATGAATGCGACCTTATGCTTTTAAACATCCCTGGAGCCCAATTTCGTGAGGTTCCAATGCCCATTCTTTGTTGGAAGCTTCATGAAACTGTCTGTACCACCCCACCCAGAATGTAGTTCATTTGGCGAAAATCCCTTGATGAATGCGATCTTTAGCAACTCAACACTTTTGGGTACTTCTAGTGCCCAAATTTTTTGAGGGGCCGATGACCTGCAGTCTTGGTGGCAATCTTCATGAATCTATTTGTGCCACCAGTCAATGCAGTTCATTTGATGAATATCGGTTTAAGAATGTGAAATGAACCGGGCACTTTTGGGCGCCATGGTGTCCCACTTAAGGAGGGTCCAATACTCAATATTGGTGGCAATCTTGATGAATCTATTTGTGCCACCCCAGAATGCAGTGTGTTTGGTGAAAATCGCTTGATGAATGCTATTTTCAGCAACTTTGCATTTTTGGGCACACCTGGTGGCCAAATTTTGCAGAGTCTGCTGCCCAATCTTGGTGGCAATCTTCGTGAATCTATTTGTGCCACTGAGCAATGCAGTTTATTTTTATTCTGTGTCAAAAACCGATTGGTGAGTGCGATTTTGAGCAACTCTGGATCCTCCCAAATTTGGGCATCACGGGTTCCCAAAAGTGCAAATTCCAATCTTGTGGCAATCTTCGTGAATCTTTTTCTGCCACCCCCACAATGCAGGGTAAATTGGTTGATGAATCTGATTTTGGACAACTCATCACTTTTTGACACCCCTGATGCTCAATTTGGGGATCGTCAGATGCCTAATTTTAGTGGGAAGCTTCATCAATCTATTTGTTCCTCCCCACACTGTAGTTTATTAGCTTAACTTGACAAAGTCAAGATAAGCTATTACCATCACGCGTGCGGAAGTCTGTTAGTCTGTTAGTCTGTTCTCATTTTCTTTTAGCACAGGCTACACCCTGTAATTCTTGTCTGATTGTCACGGAATTTCATATGCAGGTTTGGGGTCATGTCTAGATGAGAATGTCCCCTTTTGGTCGTGATCAGTCAACTGGTATGGCTGCCCAAGCCCAAAACCCGAAAACTATTAGCACTGACTACAGGTCGTATTTATGAAGGGATTTCATTGTAACTTGGTAGGATGCCTCTGTATAATGCCTAGAGGAAAACGTCCCCATTTGGTCATGATCTATCAATCATGATGTCTGCCCAAGCCCGAAACAACCTCTAACACATTCTGCAGGTCATATTTAATATGGAGGGATTTCATTGTAACTTGGTAGGATGACTCCATATGATGTCTAGATGAGCACTTCCCCATTTGGTCTCGATCTGTCAACCGTGACGACTTCTCGAGCCCAAAACCCCAAAACCTTTAGCACAGTCTACAGGTCATATTCATGGAGGGATTTCATTTTAACCTGGTCGGTTGACTTCATATAATGTCTAGATGAGAACGTCCCCTTTTGGACGTGATTGGGCAACTGCGACGGCTACAGGGGCCCGAAGCCCAAAAACCTTTAGCACAGTCTACAGGTCATATTTATGAAGGGATTTCATTGTAAGTTGGTAGGATGAATCCAAATAATGTCTTGATGAGAATGTCCCCTTTTGATCGCGATCATTCAGCCTTGATGGCTTCCCGAGCCCAAAAACCTTTAGCATAGTCTGTAGGTCGTATTTAAGGAAGGATTTCATTGTAACTTGTTAGGCTGACTCCATATAATGCCTAGATGATGACATCCCCTTTTGGTCGTGATTGGTCAACTGTGACGGATACAGGTGCCCGAAGCCGGAAAACCTTGAGCACAGTCTACAGGTCATATTTATGAAGGGATTTCATTGTAATTTTGGAGGATCACTGCAGATGATGCCCAGATAAGAATGTCCCCTTTTGGTTTTGATCATTCAGCCATGATGGCTGCCTGAGCCCGAAGTCCAAAAACCTTTAGCACAGTCGACAGGTCATATTTATGAAGGGATTTCATTGTAACTTGGTACGTTGACTTCATATAATGTCTAGATGAGAACGTCCCCTTTTGGATATAATTGGGTAACTGTGATGGCTACAGGTGCCGGAAGCCCGAAAACCTTTAGCACAGTCTACAGGTCATATTTATGAAGGGATTTTATTGTAGCTTGGTAGGATGACTCCAAATAATGTCTAGATGAGAATGTCCTCTTTTGTTCACGATCATTCAGCCTTGATGGCTGCCCGAGTCCAAAAACCTCTAGCATAGTCTGTAGGTCGTATTTATGGAAGAATTTCATTGTAACTTGTTAGGTTGACTCCATATAATGCCTAGATGATGATATCCCCTTTTGGTCTTGATTGGCCATCTGTGATGGCTACAGGGGCCCAAAGCCGGGAAACCTTGAGCACAGTCTACAGGTCATATTTATGAAGGAATTTCATTGTAACTTTGTAGGATCACTCCAGATTATGCTCAGATGAGAATTCCCCTTTTGGTTGCGATTATTCAACCATGATGGCTGCCCGGGTCTGAAGCCCGAAAACCTTTAGCACAGTCTACAGGTCATATTTATGAAGGGATTTCATTGTAACTTGGTAGGTTGACTTCATATAATGTCTAGATGAGAATGTCCCCTTTTGGATACGATTGGGTGACTGTGACAGCTACACTGGCTGAAGCCCGAAAACCTTTAGCATAGTCTACAGGTCATATTTATGAAGGGGTTTCATTGTAGTAGTCCGGCCGCCGAGGCACTGAACCTGGTTTTGTTGTATTATGTTTTTTTCTCGGCGGATTATTATTCTATAGGGTCTCTTTGATGAGATTTTTCTTACTTGACAGCTGACAGTGTTGAGCAATTTTTTTTTATTCAACAAAATTCAAGATGGCCACCAAGGTGGCCGCTATGAAAAAATACAATATCACCATATAACTTGGATCGGAATTTTTGATAAGATAATATGGAATTTTGAAGATTTTTCTTCTTGATTCATCGTACACATATATAATTTTTCTTATTGGCCAAAATAAGATTACCAAAATCCAATATGGGTGGCCAAGATGGCCGCCAATGTGTCACACTTTTCTCATTTTTTTTTAGATTTCACCATGTATCCTTCATATTGTTGCCAAGATGTTGACAAATATGCATGCTTATATAATTCTATTTACCAGAGGTGCCATTTTTGCACACACTGGTTCTCTAATATCCACCAGAAGTGGATTGTTGCTCACTGTATCACGTTATTTATAAACGCCGGTATAACCTAGTCAATCCAAAAAAAGTTGCGGATAATGTTATGTCCGTCGGAATCAACCGATATTATATATATAAACAGTGTAAGGTATATACACATATCAGCACATTTTCATGAACCTACTGTTACTCTCATGTGTCATATGAAATATATTCTCTCAAAACCCAAGATGGCGTCCAAAATGGCTCCAAATATGACAAAAAATCATCATTTCTTACAAATATAGGCGGGGGGCGCGGTGGCTCAATTGGTAGAGGTGCAGGCTGCAAGCCGAGAGGTCCTCGGTTCGAATCCCACCTGCGGCAACCGTGTTGTGTCCTTGGGCAAGACACTTCACCCCGATTGCCTACATGGGGGCACGATGACGCTGTGTGCTGAGGCGTACTGCACGTCGATGGTGCGCATGTCTTCAACCAATCTAACCCTGCCTGTGCCGCGGTGCAGAGTTCAGAGTTACGATGTTGGAGAGCTGACAGCTGCTCGTCGTTGCTCGGTGGTTCTCTCCGGGTACTCCGGCTTCCTCCACCCGTAAAACTGTCACGGTCACGATTAGCCATTGTGCATAAGTATGTGACCTTAAACACCAATAAATAAATACAAATATAGGCGGCTATTAGACGCTATTATTTTGAAATGTCCAACCATGATTACCGATATGAATTAGCCATATGGGGTGATGCTCTTTTGTTATATATGATCAAAGGAATTATTTGAGAAACCCAATATGGCATCCAAAATGCCCCCAAAATTGGAAAAGTAACAAAGCAATTACAGTCTATACTCATCTGCCCATAGTCCAGTCTCAACACACTTGACCTGTTTTTTTCTTGGTGTATTATCGTATCACTATATCGTATAAATATATTGTCTCCTCCTGCGATTCCTTTTACTGGGCAGCTGACAGGGTTGATCAATTTCCTTATAACCGCCAAAACCTAAGATGGCCCCAAATTCAAGTTTCTGCCGATACCACTGAAAATATTGAAATTGAAAGTCAAAAATCTTTACTAAATAATTCAGTACAGCACTCCATTTCCAACTGATTGTGTTGGTCACAAAGCGGGTCAGCTTATCCCCAGATTTTCCAGAAAAAATCAAAATGGCTACCAAAATTAGTAACATTTTGCTATTTTCAGCAGTAGTGTTAAAGACTCCAAAACGGAGGTGGGAACTGAAATGTATGAGAAATTGTAACAAGAGAGATGTTTGCAAATATCATTGGTGAAGTACTTTATAAGGACTACACAAGATGCAGTGAATATCAAGTTGAATGACTGTAGTTCCTTAGATCGACTCATCACTACGCATTACTGCCAGTGATGTCTGTTCATTGCAGCAGTCCTCTGAAACACTGCACGCACAGATAATGGTACATGCCATGTTTGCTGCATTACACTTACACCTCGAATATTTGCATGGCGTTTTACTCGAACATGTGCACCTAATCATCTTCAGTATTTCATCAGGTGCTAGCTTGACGTTAGACGCGACTGTCACAGGGTTCAAAGATTTTTATTCACGTCTTTCTCGAATCCAAATACAGTTGGGTCCATCTGCGGTGGGTTAGGTT
This sequence comes from Pictodentalium vernedei, assembly GCA_031216915.1. Classification (NCBI taxonomy): domain Eukaryota; kingdom Metazoa; phylum Mollusca; class Scaphopoda; order Dentaliida; family Dentaliidae; genus Pictodentalium; species Pictodentalium vernedei. The sequence goes on along the minus strand of CM062297.1, from coordinate 447,988,267 downwards.
GAAGGGCATGCTTACATATACAAGTTTGCAATTGGGCCCGTTTGACGTTCTCAGTAAAAGCTTCTGTTGTGGGTGGTAGGCTGCACAATTTAGGAGCAGATGTTGCAGTCCGATTCCCAATTCGTGTTCTCCATATGCACAAGTGAGCATCGGACATTGATGTTGATTTAGGAGATCTATAGCATAATGCAATGAACTTGGTGGCTTGTTCTAGAACATCCGATATCTCCACGTTATTCTCACTAAGTAATTCCATTGTCCCACCAGTTTGCAGAACCTTCAGTACATGCCCTTTGCCAATACCAAAGTATTCCCCTACAGTATCTCATCCGGAAAGTGCGTGAGCAGCGAGCAGTTGAGGAACAATTTTCTTGTGTGTATCAACTGCGGCAGGTATATCTATCATCACCCGTCCTTGGATTGGTGACTCCATAGTCATTGCAACCGTCAAGTGTTGTTCAAGGTAGTGATGCAGCAACAACAAATAAATATAGTGAACGGCTGTCCTGCATCTGACGATAGTTGCTCTGCCTTTTCCATAGCTATCATGATAGTGTTTGGATCAGCAGGTGTCATGTCTATTAGAGGGAGGTATGCTGCGTTCGTTTTGAGGTTCGGTGCTTGACCTGAGTCTCTCGTCATGCGGGTATTATACCCATTGAACTCCGGACAGTTCTGGTCACTGACCATATCTTTCAAAAATGCGAAGTCAAGTTCTATCGCTCTGCGTAATGACATTGCACTGCGACACAATGTTGAAAGAAGGGGAACAGTGTTTCGTACATGTGATGCGGGCATGTCGGGTCGTTTGGGTCCATTGAAACTCACAACATCCAATTCGTACTCTGTTGGTTTTGTCATATCTGACTTCTTCAATCTTGGGATCGTCTGAGACTCAACGGAATCATTATTGTCCTTTTGAGCCATCACGATTGCCAATGAATGGGTGCTTAGCTTCCTATTTTAAGAAGCAATTTCAGCATCAAAGTTGTCAACTACCATTGTATGAGGCCATTGTTGGCATCCGAAATCGGTGTATCATTTGCATTCTTTACAGCCAGAGCTGCTGCAGATTTTTTGAATCTCAGTAGCTCGTCATATGAGCATGTAACACCAAAATCATGCATGGTTTTTACCAACTCTTTAGAATCTCTTAACAATGTTGCCAACGAAATTTGAAGCAGTGTGTATTTTCCACACAATGGTGATGTCACTATGTTTCCTATCATCAGAGCAGGTAATGTGTGGTCCAACTGTGGAGCTAAACGACTTAGTAATGTGAGAAGTGTACCACTTACAAAAGAGGATACGCTCTTGCTATTAACATCAGTGGCGTTGTTATCTTTGTCATGATCCATATCTTTGATTTCTTTGCCAATTGCTTTACGGAGAATATTTATGGAACTTTCAATATTGTCGTCATCCGAGTCTTCAACGTGCCTAAGTAAGGTGCCAGCTCTGGATTTGTCTGCCAAAACGGTGGCGATTCCCAGGGAAGGCAAGACCAAAATGTCATCTCCGCAGCTATCGACTAGATCAGACACAAATGATCGATGGGAATTGTAAGTCCCACCAGATTGCAGATCAAGATCAAATAATTTGACAGAACTCCATGTGGGGGATGTGTCATTTTTCATGTAAGATATGACAGTTTGTATGGCCTGACTATGTGGTGACGAAAGATCAATTTTCTGTTTTGCAGCTGATTCTACCGATTTTTGATTCGTAAATTTCGACCTACAGTCAACATGATACCGAGCATCGGCAGCATGTAAGTCGCAAACAGCACCACACACTCTAAGCTTTACTTCTTCGGACCATTTATCATTCCTACGACAACAAATGCCAATTATTTCATCACTAACTGACATATGCGTGTATGTGTGCCTATTTGGCGAAACAGGTAGGCGGTCCTCCACCTTGAAGGATTCTTCGTATCCCGGTCAACTATGCAGTCATCACCACAAAATAGGCAATGACGCCTGAAAGTAAATTCGTCATGTGAATGTTTGGGTCGTTTTTCGGGCAGAGCATCAGAATCTAGGGATGAGCAATGCTTGCTTGCTTCACATTCTTTGGGTGCAAATACTTCTCAACACAGTATTTATGGCAACTCAGAGTCAAATCTGGGTCTGCATCGTACCCATGTTGCAAAGCTATATGTAAGTCATCATTATAAATACTACTACACCTGAGTATATTCTCAATTCGCTTTGCTTTCATGTTCGTTAGAGGATCTTTGCTCCTCGATTCAGCACAACCGAACGTGGTTGAGAAAAAACAAGCATCTGACATGACGGAGTTAGTCTATGTCATTTCAAAGCAAAGGTCGCCCGAACCTGATGCTATATCGAGTGAAGTTGAAGAAATAGAAATGCTAGTGATAAAAGGCGAGACAAAATTGTAAGTTTATGAGGTGTGTAGTGAGACACAATTGAGCAGTTGCAATAATGCGTCCTCGCTCTAAGAAATCAAAGAGAAAGAACAGTTATATGACGTAATCTCCAAACGCATTCACATATAAAGAGCGTTGTTAGATATAAATAGGGTTGATAGATATAAATAGCGGTGTAATATCCGTTCAATTTCTACCAAATACCCAATGCGGATGTAGTTACTATATCGAAACACAATTACATCACGTTTAGTGCTTATATAGTGAGTTAAGATGAAATAATCATTCGGATCTGTAATTTCCACCTCTTAATTTTCATTAATTTTCGACCACTTCAACAGTACCTCACTTTAAGGCCCATTTAAAAAAAATGCTCAATGCTGTCAGCTGTCCAGTAAGAAAAATTAGTAAGAGGGGTGTCTGAACTAATAAAAACCGTTGAGAAAAAAACTTAATATAACAAAACATGGTTTGGTGAAAAAATGGCGTTTGGCGGCTGGACTATAGCTTGGAGGATGACTCGAAATAATGTCTAGATGAGAATGTCCCCGTTTGGTCACGATCATTCAGCCTTGATGGCTGCCCAAGCCCAAAAACCTTTAGCATAGTTTGTAGGTCATATTTATGGAAGAATTTCATTGTAACTTGTTAGGTTGACTCCATATAATGCCTAGATGATGACATCCCCTTTTGGTCGTGATTGGTTATCTGTGACAGCTACAGGGGCCCGAAGCCCGAAAACCTTGAGCACAGTCTACAGGTCACATTTATGAAGGGATTTCATGGTAACTTTGTAGGATCACTCCAGATGATGCCCAGATGAGAATGTCCCCTTTTGGTTGCGATCATTCAACCATGATGCTTCGTAGGATCACTCCAGAATATGCTCAGGTGAGAATTCTCCTTTTGGTTGCGATCATTCAACCATGATGGCTGCCCGAGCCCAATGCCTGAAAACTTTGGCACAGTCTTCAGGGCATATTTTTGAAGGGATTTCATTGTAACTTGGTAGGTTGATTTCATATAATGTCTAGATGAGAACGTCCCCTTTTTGACGCAATTGGGCAACTGTGGTGGCGACAGGGGATCGAAGCTCAAAAACCTTTAGCATAGTCTACAGGTCATATTTATGAAGGGATTTCATTGTATCTTGGTAGGTTGACTCCAAATAATGTCTAGATGAGAATGTCCCCCTTTGGTCGCAGTCATTTAGCCTTTGAGCGCTGCCCGAGCCCAAAAACCTTTAGCATAGTCTATAGGTCGTATTTATGGAGGATTTCCTTGTAACTTGTTAGGGTGACTCCATATAATGCCTAGATGATGACATCCCCTTTTGGTCATGATTGGTCAACTGTGACAGATACAGGGGCCCAAAACCCAAAAACCTTCACAGTGGACAGGTCATATTTATGAAGGGATTTCATTGTAACTTCGTAGGATCACTCCAGATGATGCCCAGATGAGATTGTCCCCCTTTGGTTGCGATCATTCAACCATGATGGCTGCCCGAGCCCAAAGTTCGAAAACCTTTAGCACAGTCTACAGGTCATATTTATGAAGGGATTTCATTGTAACTTGGTAGGTTGACTTCTTATAATGTCTTGGTGAGAACGTCCCCTTTTTGATGCAATTGGGCAACTGTGGTGGCTAGAGGGACCCAAAGCCTGAAAACCTTTAGTACGGTCTATAGGTTATATTTATGAAGGGATTTCATTGTAACTTGGTAGGATGTCTCCAAATAATGTCTCGATGAGAACGTCCCTTTTGGTCGCAATCATTCAGCCTTGATGGCTGCCCAAAACCCCAGAACCTTTAGCACAGTCTATAGGTCGTACTTATGGAAGGATTTCATTTAACTTGTTAGGTTGACTCCATATAATCCCAAGATGATGACAACCCCTTTTGGTCATGATTGGTCAACTATGATGGCTTCAGGGGCCCAAAGCCCGAAAACCTTGAGCACACTCTACAGGTCATATATATGAAGGGATTTGGGGGCATAGTAGCTCAGTAGGTGGAGGTGCAGGCTGTTAGCCGAGAGGTCCTCGGTTCAAATCCCACCTGCGGCAACCGCGTTGTGCCTTTGGGCAAGACACTTCATCTCCATTGCCCGCGTGGGGGCACTGTGGCATTGTGTACTAAGGTGTACTGCACGTTGATGGTGCTCTTGTCTTCAACCAATGCTAACCCTGCATGGAGTTAGTATGTTGTGGAGCTGACAGTTGCTCACTGTTGCTCGGTGGTCCTCTCTGAGTATTCCGGCTTCCTCCACCTGTAAAACTATCACGGTCATGATTAGCCATTCTGCATAAATGTGTGACCTTAAAACACCAATAAATAAATAAATAATCTGAAGGGCTTTCATTGTAACTTCATAGGATCACTCCAGATTATGCCCAGATAACAACGCCCCCTTTTGGTCGCGATCTTTCAACCATGGTGGCTTCCTGAGCCCAAAACCCAAAAAATTTTAGTACAGACTACAGGTCGTATTTGTGAAGGGATTCATTGTAACTTTGTAGAATGACTCGGTATAATGTCGAGTTGAGGACGTCCACTTTTAGTTGCAATCGGTCTACCATCATGGCTGCATGAAGCCCGAAAACCTTTAGCACAGTCTCCAGGCCATATTTATGAAAAGATTTCAATGTAACTTGATAGGATGACTCGTTTTGGAATAATTTCACTGTAACTTGGTAACTTTCGTTGACATACGTTAACTGTGAGAGTCACATACATTAACTGTGAGGTCATATTAACCCACCCCACAGCTCTTTAGTACAATGTACACCTCATATTATTTTTATTAAAAACATAGCATGCAGGGAACAGAAATTAACATATTCCCAATTATCAATTCTTGTTTTATTTCATAATCCTTTCATAAACATTGAACGTTATCCTTTTCATCAAACACAACACACACACAGGTTAAGCTACAGTGTCATTGACACTTTCATTATCTCCTGTGAAATAATGCCAGTGTCCAACACTAATCTTTTTGAAGCTTTTTGAGACAGCTTTCCAGGATCCCTATCAAGTACAGTTATTGCTGGCCTGGATTACATGTAGTAAGAAATGTCTACATGTTCAGATCAAAAGTAATTTCTGCCCACTGATATTAAACTAAAACCCTTTCTACCTACAAATTTTTCCCCACAATGCATCTTGGAATTTAACCAATTATCTCTTGAGTTACCGATTGAGCTCTGTCAATCAAGATTGAATTAGTTAAATTCCTAAGCTGCATTATGAATGAGATTTGCTGTTTGAAATATTTTTTTTTCATATTATGCTATCGGCGTGTAAAGGGTTAAAATAATTTAAGGCAAAGCTCCTGAAGAGTGCTTGAAAATTCTCTAGAAAAATCTTGAAAATCTTGAATTTTTTTTTCCTCTTATGCGTGTATGAACCCTGTAATCTTGTTCAAGACACGTTGATAGGTAAAGGTAACAAAGACTTTAAGAAAACCATTAAATAATGAAAAATCATATTGTGTTGAGGGTTTCCAAAAAAGATAGAGAAGATTACTTCAATTTTGTTAGTAGAAGAGGTAAACCGAATCGTACAACATTTAGGTGAAACAACTTTACATTGTACTTATATTTCAGAATAACAGAGAGTGAACAGGGGTTTGTTTTAATTTTGGATAGAAGAAATAGTGACTGGAACTGTGTGAAATCTTTGCTGCTGAGGATTTCTGTGAGTAAATCATGCACACCCCTTGACGCATTTTTTATGAGTTTGTAATTTTTCTTAGTTACAAGATTAATACAGTGCACTCTACTTTAGTTGATCCAGTATTGCATATTACTTCTACTCACAGTTTGCTAAGGATCAACTTGACTCATCGACATACTTGTACATAAAAGGTAAATGTTTGATTCTAATCACTCACTATAATAGAATTAAACTCTCCCCTGACCCTTTAATTTGTTGTTGAATGTGTGCAATCATCCCAGGTGAATCTTAAGCTGTAAAAGTAAACCATCCCCCTTTCTGAGGATGTCAAATATTAGTCTCTTTTTGAGATTTCTTTTAACCCTTTACCCAACGAATCGACCACATCCACCTGCATAATATTCTAATTCAGCAGCTGAAAAAATACCATTTTTCAAAACATTTTGACAAAACCATATCATGTGACCCCTCTTTGGAATGAACTCATCGACAGCAGCTCATGAAGATGTTTACAATGTTACGACAGAATGCACGTACTGCACTTTCAATGCTACAGCTCTGCAAAGTGCCCCCCCCCCCCCCCCCCCCATAATGCAATTACTGGAGCCACTGTATCCACACAGACAACCAGGAACTACATGATGGACTACATGCAAGAAAACCCACAGTTTGTTTTCTTCTGCAAGGAGGACACAGACAATACAATGATGTCGTCAAACGCAAATAAACACAATAAAAAAACTCTGCACACTGATGTTGAAATATCAAAATTTCAACCTGCAAATCTTTCCCTTGTGGCAACTAGGAATATAACCAATTCAAATTTTTTAGCACTGCCAAAGAAAATTGCATTGGTTGAATTCCTAGTTGCAATTTTCAAAGAAAAATGCTTCTTTAAATTTTGATATTTGATTTTAGTGTTCAGAGAGATAACAAGATGTAAGTGAACATTCATCCTATTTTCGTACTCTTCTGTTTACCTTCATCTTTCTTGGAAAATAATCAAGTTTTTAGCTGAACTTGAACTTAGTTTAGTCAAGCATCAATATATTCCTTTGTCACAACCCACCGGGCACATTTAAAGATCGGATCACTTTGAAACTTGGTATGCTTGTTTGGGGTGACCTCTGTATGGGATATATTGATTTTCTTCCATTTCCATCCAAAAATGTTGCCGCTGGCAACAACTTTTGAACTTAGTTTAGTCACACATCAATATATTCCTTTGGCATGCCCTACAGGGCACTTTCATAATTGGATCACATTGAAACTTGGTATGCTTGTCTGGGGGTGACCTCTAGATGGGAGCTATCGATTTTCTTCCATTTCCATCAAAAATAGTTACTGTTGGCAATGACCCTCGATGAACTTAATGCAGTTATACATTAATATTTCCCCTTGGCACACCCTGCAGGGCACATTTATGATTGGATCGCTTTGAAACTTGGTATGCTTGTTTGGGGTGACCTTTAGAGGGAACAATCGATTTTCATCCATTTTCATCAAAAAATGTTGACGCTGGCAATGACCTTTGAACTTAGTTTAGCCAGGCATCAATATTGGCAAATCCTACCAGGCACATTTATGATTGGTTTGCTTTGAAACTCTTTTAGGGTGACCTCTAGATGGAAGCTATCGATTTCTTCCATTTCTATCAAAAAACTTTGTCAATGGCATTAACTTGGCAAAAACCTTCGCACTTAATTTCGTCAGGCATCAGTATATTCCTCTTGCATGCCCTACAGGGCACATTTATTATTGGATCGCTTTGAAACTTAGTATGCATGTTCGGGGTGACCTCTAGATGGGAGCTAGTCATTTTCTTTCACTTCCATAGAAAATTGTTGTTGTTAGTGCCAGCCTTTCAACTTAGTGCATTTGTGCAGCAACTTATCTCTTTTGCACTCTCTACAGGGAATTTTTATGAATTTCCAGAAGAAAAAAACAGAAAAAAAAAACATTGCCACTAGCAGTGACCTTCAAACATTTGTGCATTAACATCTTCCTTTGGCACGCCTCAGTGGGCGCATTCATTATCGGGTTGTTTTGAAACTTGGTATGCTTATTCAGGGTGACAAAGATAGGAGCTATCGATTTTCTTTTCATTTCCATCAAAAACTGTTTCTGTTAGCAGAAACCTTTGAATTTATTGCATTTGTGCATCAGCATTCTTCTTTGACAAGGAGTACAGGTCACATTTATAATTGGATTGTTTTAGCTTAACTTGACATAGTCAAGATAGGCTATTGCCATCACGCGTGCTGAAGTCTGTGAGTCTGTTCACATTTTCCTTTAGCATGGGCTACACCCTGCAGTTCTTGTCTGATCGTCACGAAATTTCATATGCAGGTTTGGGGTCATGTTTAGATGAGAACGTCCCCTTTTGGTCACGTTAGTCAACCGGTTTGGCTGCCCGAGCCCAAAACCCGAAAACCATTAGCACAGTCTACAGGTCATATTTATGAAGGGATTTCATTGTAACTTGTTAGGATGCCTCTGTATAATGCCTAGATGAGAACATCCCCTTTTGGGCATGATCTATCAACCGTGATTGCTGCCCAAGCCCGAAACCCAAAAACTTTTAGCACAGTCTGCAGGTCATGTTTAATATGGAGGGATTTCATTGTAACTTGGTTGGATGACTCCTTATGATGTCTAGATGAGAATTTCCCCATTTGTGCGTGATCTGCCAACTGTGACAACTGCCAGAGCCCAAAACCCGAAAACCTCCAGCACAGTTTACAGGTCATATTTATTGAGGAATTTCATTGTAACTTGGTGGGTTGACTTCATACAATGTCTAGATGAGAAAGTCCCCTTTTGGTCCTGATTGGGCAACTGTGACGGCTACAGGGGCCCCGAAGCCTGAAAACCTTTAGCACAGTCTACAGGTCATATTTATGAAGGGATTTCATTGTAACTTGGTAGGATGACTCCAAATAATGTCTAGATGAGAGTGTCCCATTTTGATTGTGATCATTCAGCACTGATGGGTGTCCGAGCCCAAAAACCTTTAGCATAGGCAAAAGGTCATATGGAAGGATTTCATTGTAACCTTTTAGGTTGACTCCATATAATGCCTAGATGATGACATCCCCTTTTGGTCGTGATTGGTCAACTGTGATGGCTACAGGTGCCCGAAGCCCAAAAACCTTGAGCACAGTCTACAGGTCATATTTATAAAGGGATTTCAGTGTAACTTCGTAGAATCATGCCAGATGATGCACAGATGAGATTGTCCCCTTTGGTTGCCATCATTCAACCATGATGGCTGCCCGAGCACGAAGCCCAAAAACCTTTAGCACAGTCTACAGGTCATATTTATGAAGGGATTTTATTGTACCTTGGTAGGTTGACTTCATATAATGTCTAGATGAGAACGTCCCATTTTGGACACGATTGGGCATCTGTGATGGATACAGGGGCCCGAAGCCCGAAAACCTTTAAAACAGTCTACAGGTCATAATTATGAAGGGATTTCATTGTAGCTTGGTAGGATGATTCCAAATAATGTCTAGATGAGAACATCCCCTTTTGGTCGCGATCTTTCGACCTTGATGGCTGCCCGAGCCCAAAAACCTTTACCATAGTCTATAGGTCGTATTTATGGAAGGATTTCATTGTAACTTGTTAGGTTGACTCCATATAATGCCTAGATGATGACATCCCCTTTTGGTTGTGATTGGTCAAATGTGATGGCTACAGGTGCCCAAAGCCCGAAAATCTTGAGCACAGTCTACAGGTCATATTTATGAAGGGATTTTAATGTAACTTGATAGGATGACTCAATTTGGAATAATTTCTCTGTAACTTGGTAACTTTCATTGATATACGTTAACAGTGAGGGCCAGATACATTACTGTGAGGTCATATTAACCCACCCCTTAGCTCTTTAGTACAGTGTACACCTCATATTATTTTTATCAAAAACATAGCATACAGGGAACAGAACTGAACATATTCCCAATTATCACAATTCTTGTCTTATTTCATAATCCTTTCATAAACATTGAACATTATCCTTTTCATCAAACACAACACACAAGTTAAGCTACAGTGTCATTGACACTTTCATTGAACTTGGTGTGCTCATTGGGCGAGACCTCGAGATAAGAGCTATCGATTAGCATTCATTTCTGTTGACCAAAGTTGCTGTTTACCTTTAAACTTACTGCATTTGTGTACCAACATTCATCCTTCAGCCAGCCTTACAGTTTCCATTTAAAAATTCATGGATTGCTCTGACATTGTGTACACACAATGCTGTTATGTTGAAGTTTCTCCAAATAACATTGGAACCAATAATCTTCAATTTTGCCATTTCACTTATAACTTACCAAGTTCAAGTTTGTCAAGTTAAGCTACAGTGTCATTGACACTTTCATTTTTAAAAAATCGGTTGACGAATGCAATAATTAACATACCACCTCTCTACACAGTTTATTTGGTGCAATTCAGTTGATGAAGGCGATTTTGAGCAACTCTGCACTTTTCGGTACCACTGATGCACAATTTTGGAAGGGTACAATACCCAATGGAAACTTTTACTAATCTATTTGTGCCACCCCACAATGTAGTATATTTGGCAAAACTCAGTTGATGAATGCGACTTTTTAGTAATTCAGCACTTTTTGGTACTTTTAATGCCCAATTTTGGGAGGGGCTGATGCCCAGTCTTGGTAGCAATGTTCATGAATCTATTTGTACCACTCCACAATGCAGTTTCTTTGGTGCATATCAGTTTATGAATGCGATTTGTAGCTACTCTTGACTTTTGGGCACCATGGTGTCCATTTAGGAGGGTTTAATGCCCAATCTTGAGGGCATTCTTCATGAATATGTACCACCCTGCAATACAGTTTATTTGGCAATAGTCAGTTGATGGATGCAATTTTGAGCAACTGGACTTTTTTGGGCATCCCCTAGTGGCCAAAAATGGGAGGGTTGAATGCACAATCTTGGTGGCAATCTTGGTGAATCTATTTGTGTCGCCCCACAATGTAGTTTAGTTGGCAATAATTGGTTGATAATTTGACCATTTTTCGGAGGATCCAATGCCCAATCTTGGTGGCAATCTTCATGAATCGTGCCACTCCACAAGGCCATTTTTTGTCAAAAATCGGTTAATGAATGCGATTTTGAGCAATTCAGCACCATGGTGCCCAATTTTGGGAGGGTTCGATGCTCAATCTTGGTGGCAATCTTCATGAATCTATTTGTGCCACCCCACAATGCAGTTCATTTGTCGAAAATCTGTTGATGAATGTGATTTTGAGCAATTCTGCACTTTTTGGCACCCCTGGTGCCCAATTTGGAGTTTGTCCGGTGTCCAATCTTCATGTTAAGCTTCATAACTGTATTTGTGCCTCCATACAGTGTAGTTTATTTGACAAAAATCAGTTGATGAATGCGAATTTCAATGCGTGAATTTCAACACCTCCACACTTTTAGGCACCCCTGTTGCTCCCAAATTGGGAGGGTTTGTTACCCAATTCGTGGTGGCAATCTTCATGAATCTATTTGTGCCTCCCCACATTGTAGTTTATTTGGGAGAATCAGTTGGTGAACGTGATTTTGACCAACTTGACACTTTTGGGCTCCTCTAATGCTCAATTTTGGGAGGGTCCAATGCCCCATCTTCGTGATGATCTTCATGAATCTATTTATGCCTCCCAACAATGCAGTTTATATGGTTAAAATCAATTGATGAATGCGATTTTGAGCAACTCGGAACGTTTGGGAACACCTGGCACCCATTTTTCAGAGGATCAGATGCCCAATCAGTGGAAGCCTTACTAATCTATCTGTTCCGCCCCACGATGTAGTTTTATTTTGGCGAAAATCAGTTGATGAATGCGATTTTAGCAGCACCACACTTTGGGGTACTCTGGTGCCCAATTTTGGGAGGGGTTGATGTCCAGTTTTGGTGGCAATGTTCATGAATCTATTTGAGACCCCCAACAATGCAGTTTAGTTGTAAAAAATTGGTTGATGAATTCGATTTTGAGCAATTCAGCACTTTTGAACAGCCCTGATGTCCAAATTTGGAAGGAGCCAATGTCCAATCTTGTGGCAGTTTTCATGAATCTGTTTGTACCAACCCCACAGTTCAGATTATTTGACAAAAATTAGTTGATGAATGCGATTTTAGCATCACCGCACTTTTGGGTACTCCTGATGCCCAATTTTGGGAGGGGCCAATGCCCAGTCTCGGTGGCAGTCTTCGCGGATCTATTTGAGACACCCCACAATGCAGTTTATTTGTCAAAAATCGGTTGATGAATTTGATTTTGATCATTTCTACACTTTTGAACACCCCTGATGCCCAAATTTGGATGGAGCCAATGTCCAATCTTGTGGCAATCTTCATGAATCTGTTTGTACCACCCCCACAATTCAGTTTATTTTATGAAAATTCGTTGATGAATGCGATTTTGAGCAATTTGTCACTTTTTTTCCCACTCCTGGTGCCCAATTTGGGTATCATTCGATGTCTAATCTTGGTGGGAATCTTCATGACTCTGTTTGTTCCACCCCACAATGTAGTTTGTTTTGCAAAAATCGGTTGACAAATGCAATTTTCAGCAACTCGTCACTTTTTGGCACTCCTGGTGCCCAATTTTGTGAGGTCACAGTACTCAATCTTGGCGACAATCTTCAGGAATCTATTTGTGCCACCTCACAATGCAGTTTGGTTGGTGAAGATCGGTTAATAAAGACAATTTTTTGCAAATTTGCACTTTTGGGTACTTCTGGTGCCATGATGCCCAATACCCAGCTGCTGTCTTATGCCCAATGTTGGCGGCAGTCTTCATGAATCTATTCGTTCCACTCCACAATGCAGTTTGTTTGATGAAAATCAGTTGATCAATACAATTTTTTAGCAAATTTACACTTTTTTGGCACCCTTGGAGTCCAATTTTTGGAGGGTCCAATGCCCAATCTTGGTGGCAATCTTCATTAATCTATATGTGCCAGTTTATTTGGTGACAATCTATTGATGAATGTGATTTTGAGCAACTCTGCAGTTTTGGGCATCCCTGGTGCTCAGTTTTGTGAGGGTCCAATGCCCAGTCTTTGTTGAAAGCTTCATGCAGCTATCTGTACCACACCACAGTGTTGTTTGTTTGGCAAAAATTGGTTGATGAATACGATCTTGAGGAATCCAGCACATTTGGGCACCCCTGGTGGCCAATTTTGGGAGGATCTGATGCCCAATCCAGGTGGCAGTCTTCATGAATCTATTTGTGCCAGTTTATGTGGTGAAAATCTAATTGATGAATGTGAATTTGATCAACTCTGCATTTTTGGGCATCCCTGGTGCTCAGTTTTGTGAGGGTCCAATGCCCAGTCTTTGTTGAAAGCTTCATGAAGCTATCTGTACCACCCCACAATGTTGTTTATTTTGCAAGAAACGGTTGATGAATGTGATTTTTAATAACTCTGCACTTTCAGGCACTTCTGCCCAAATTTGATGAGGGGCCGATGCCCAGACTTGGTGGTAATCTTCAGGAATCTATTTGTGCCAGCCCACAATGCAGTTTTTTTGTCAAAAATCGATCAATGAATGTGATTTTGAACAACTTATCCCTTTTGGGCGCCCCTGATGCCCAATTTCAGGATGGTACAAAACCCAATCATTGTTGGAAGCAACATGAATCTATCTGTGCCATCCCTTAATGTAGTTTATTTGGCCCAAATCAGTTGATGAATGCGATTTTTAGCAACTCCACACTTTTGGGTCTCCTGGTGCCCAATTTTGGGAGGGGCTGATGCCCAGTCTTGGTGGCCCTTTTCTTGAATTTGTTTGTGGCACTCCACAAAGCAGTTTATTCAGCGAATATCAGTTTATAAATGCGATTTTGATCTACTCGGCACTTTTGGGCTCCATGGTATCCGATTTAGGGATGGTCTAGTTCTCAATCTTGATGGCACTCTTCATGAGTCTATTTGTGCCACCCCACAATGCAGTGTATTTGGCAAAAATCGGTTGATGTCTGGAATTTGCCCACTCCTGGTGCCGTGTTTTGGGAGGTTCCGATGCTCAATCTTCATGGGAAACTTCATGAATCTATTTTAAGAGTGCCCAATTTTGTGGGGTTCTCAATGCTCTCTCTTGGTGGCAATCTTCACAATGCAGTTTGGGAAAATCATTTTTTGAATGCGATTTTAGCGGCTTTGCATTTTTGTGCACCCCGCATGCCCAATTTTGGGAGAGACTGATGCCCAATCTTGGTGGCTATCTTTATGAATATATTTGTGCCACCCAACAATGCAGCTTGTTTGTTGGTAATTGGTTGATGAATGCGATTTTGAGTAACTTGGCACTTTTGGGCACCCCTGGTGCCCCAAAAATGGAAGGTTCAATGCCCAATCTTTGTGGCAATCTGGGGGCGCGGTGGCTCAGTTGGTAGAGGTGCAGGCTGCAAGCCGAGAGGTCCTCGGTTCGAATCCCACCTGCGGCAACCGCGTTGTGTCCTTGGGCAAGACACTTCACCCCGATTGCCTACATGGGGGCACGATGACGCTGTGTACTGAGGCGTACTGCACGTCGATGGTGCGCATGTCTTCAACCAATCTAACCCTGCCTGTGCTGCGGTGCAGAATTCAGTGTTACGATGTTGGAGAGCTGACAGCTGCTCGTCGTTGCTCGGTGGTTCTCTCCGGGTACTTCGGCTTCCTCCACCTGTAAAACTGTCACGGTCACTATTAGCCATTGTGCATAAGTATGTGACCTTAAACAGCAATAAATAAATAAATATTGTGGCCATCTTCATGAATCTATTTGTGCCGGCCAACAATGCAGTTTATTTCGCAATAATCGGTTGATGAAAGTGATTTTGAGCATATCGGCACTTTTGAAACCTCTGGGGCCTATTTTAAGGATGATCCAATGCCCAATCTTGGTGGCAATCTTCAGGAATCAACTTGTGCCACCCCTCAATGCCGTTTATTTGGTAAAAATCGGTTGAATGTGATTTTCAGCAACTCTGCACTTTAGGGTACCCTGCTGCTCAGTTTGGGGAGGGTCAGATGCACAATCTTGTTGGCAAACAATCTTGTTGGGAAAAATTGATCGATGAATGCGACTTTGTGCAACTCTGCTCTTTTGGGCATCCCTGGTGCTCAATTTTAGGAGGGTTCAATCTCCAGTTTTGGTGGCAATCTTCATGAATCTATTTTTGCCACCCCACAATGCAGTTTATTTGGTGAACATCGGTTGACGAATATGTTTTTGAGCTGCTCAGCACTTTTCTGCACCATGGTGCCCAATTTATGAAGTATTTAATGCCCAATTTTGATGGCACTCTTCATGAATCTATTTGTGCCACCCTCCAAAGCTTGTTATTTGGCAAAAATCGGTTGATGTCTGCAATTTTGAGCAATTCAGCATTTTTGCACGCTCCTGGTGCCCAATTTTGGGAGGGTCTGTTGCCCAATCTTGGTGGGAAAATTCATTAATTCATTTATTTTGGGTAACTGCACTTTTGGAACCCCTGATGCCCAATTTTAGGAGGGTCAGATGCTCAGTCTTGGTGGCAATCTTGAATATATTTCTGCCACCCCATAATGCAGTTTGTTTGGAGAAAATCAGTTGATGAATTTGATTTTTAGCTGCTTTTCACTTCTGGGCACCCCTCGTGTTTGATTTTGGTAGAGTTTGATGCCTAATCTTGGTGGCAGTCTTCATGAATCTGATTGTGCCACCCCACATTGCAGTTTATTTGGCTAAAATTGATTGATGAATGCAACTTGACATTTTCTTGCACCTCTGGTGTCCCAAATATGAGAGGGTAGAATGCCCATTCTTGGTGGCAATCTTCATGAATCTATCTATGCTGGCCCACAGTGCAGTTTATTTGTCAAAAATTTATTGAGGAATGCAATTTTGAGCAGCTCGTCACTTTTTGGCGCTTCTGGTGCACAAATTTGGTGAAGGGCTGATGCCCAGTCCTGGTGGTAATCTTCATAATCAATTTATGCCACCCCATAATGTAGTTTACTTGTCAGAAATCGATTGATGAATGCGATTTTGAGCAACTCTGCACAATTTTGCCAATGCCCAGTCTTGGTGGCAATCCTCATAAATCTATTTGTGTCACCCCGCAATGCAGTTATTTGGAGAATGTAAGTTTATGAATGCGACTTTGAGCAACTTGGCACTTTTGGGCACGGAGGGTCTAATGCCCAGTCTTAGTGGCAATCTTCATGAATCTGTTTGTGCCTCCCCACAATGCAGTTCACTTTGTGAAAATTGGAAGATGAATGCTATTTTGAGCAATTCAGCACTTTGGGCTCACCTGGTACCCAATTTTGGGAGGGTCAATGCCCAATCTTGATGGCACTCTTTTTGAATCCATTTGTGGAACCCCACAATGCAGTTTGATTTGTTGAAATCATCTCATGATTTGAATTTTGAGCAATTTGGCCCTTTTGAGCACCCCTGTGCCAAATTTTGGGAGGGCCCAATGCTCAGTCTTGATGGCAATCTTCCTGAATCTATTTGTGCCACCCTACTATGCAGTTTATTTGGCGAAAATCGATTGATGAATGAATTAAAGAACAATATTCTAAAAACTGACAAGAGAAACTTATTAATTTGTCGCAGAATTAGTTTAAACAATATTTATTTCCCAAAAAACAACAGAAGAAGAATACAAAATATATTGCTGTTGTGTACATTGCTAAATTGGAAATGGATTCAGCAGAAAGCTATATAGCATATGCAGGGCTGTCTCCATAGGAAAATATACATATCAGCAGTACAGGGAATTCTTGGTTTTTGCACAGGCTAACAAAAAAAAACAAAAAAAATCCAATAATTGGATATCAGAAAGAGATATGGAGGTTATAGTGTGCGGAAGGAGGACAAAGACTTTGTGATAGAGTCGAGACTTGGAAAGACCCAAGGGAAACAGTGGCCAGTGCCTAGGTTTTCACGCGGTATACATCGAGATCCACAACTATTTGTGCAATGAGGAAAAAAGGGTGGGTTGTTCAGCCAAAAAGTTTGGTAAGAAGAATGAATTCGTGAACTTTCTCAAAGATAGATTTGTTTATTTCCGGGCCATATTGTTCACTACCATATAATAAGGTATCAGTGGTAATGTGGTGTTGGATGCTGCTGAGAGTTTGTTGTCATATCTGCGCGTACCTATTGCAGTGAAAGAAGTAATGATCCACGGTTTCGCGTGCGCCACAGCTGCATGAGAATGATTCAGCGACAAAATTATTAAATAAGTCACTGTTCAGACCGCTAAGGCTGAGTCGCAGGCGGCAATGTAGGATTTGAGCTCAACGCGACCTGTGCCCATAAAAGTAGGATAGAACATGTTTATTTCTATTTAGATATGACTTAAAATTCGTCGGCGAGTTATTTTGTCTGATTTCAAGAGGCACGTCATTCCATAAACAAGTGGTGGCAGGTAGGAATGAGGTATGATAAAGATGTGTTCGGCAGAGTGGAGTTCTTAGATTATTAGTATGTCGAAGGTTGTAGCTTTGTGACCCCAGAGCTGAGAGGCGGAATCATATTTTGATAAATAGGCGGGAACAAGATCATGGACCATTTTGAAATACTGTATAAGTTTATGGTGCATCCTTCGGGTCTCGAGTTTTTCCCAGCCCGTTTCGATATATAACTGCGTTCTACTTGAGCTTTTGGTCCCCCCAGTGACAAGGCGTGCAGCTTCCACTTGGATTTTTTCTAATTCGTTGGCTTCGTTCGCCGTGCAGTTATCCCAGACAGTGTCAGCATACTCAATCACTGGACATACAAATGCATAATAAATTGTTTCAAGGGTTTTACGATCGAGTCGATAATTAAATCGTCTCAGAATATCAATACGTTTCCAGGCTTTGGCTCGAATGTCGGTAAAATGGGCTGACCATGTTCCTATATTGTTGAACATTATTTCCAGATGTTTGTGTTGGGAGACTTCGTTGATATTTGTCGAGAACATTTTTAAAGTTGGGTGTGCTGTTTCCCGTGTTTTTCGAGTAATTAACAATGTTTCGGTTTTTTGGGGGTTAAATTTAACAAGCCACTTGTTGGCCCACGTCTCAATTCGTTTTATGTCATTACTTAATATCTCAGCGGCTATGTCTGGGTCGTCGACTACTAAATATAAGGAAGTATCATCTGCAAACAGTCGTATGCTACTAGCGATGTCATCAACGATATCATTAATATAGATAAGAAATAGTAGGGGGCCAAGGATTGAACCCTGGGGCACTCCAGCCTTGACTGGCGACCAGAAAGACGATACGGAGTTGAGTACTACACGTTGCTGTCGATCACTCAAGTAGGATTCAAACCATTTTAGGAGGGGGGCCTGATATTCCAATATGTGCGAGTTTGTATAAAAGGCCTTTGTGCCAGACCTTGTCAAAAGCTTTACTCACGTCACAGAATACAACCCTAATTTCTTTGCCATCGTCAAGTGCTGAACTGAAAGCATTATAAATATCAGGTAATTGCAGAACCGTCGAATTGGAAGGTAGGAAACCAGACTGAAGTGGGGTGAGAAGCAGATTAGTTTTGAGAAATGATAGAACTTTTTTGAAGACACATTTTTCGAAAATTTTACCTAAGCAGCTCAGTAGGGTAATTGGCCTATAGTTTTGTAACACGGTGCTGTCACCTTGTTTTGGAATGGGAGTTACATTACCTAATTTCCATTGTTTCGGGAAAGTCGAGCTCTGTAGCATAATATTAAATAACTTAGTTGAGGGGGTAGATAAGCTGGAAGCACATTTTTTAAGTAGGTGGGGGTTGACGTTATCAGGACCGCTGGCTTTGGATACATTGACTGAGTTCAAGGCCTTCAGTACGTCATCAGTGGTCAGTATAATGGCATTGAGTTTCAATTGGTCTGGACTTGTCTGGACTCAGGAAGGGCATGATTAGAATCATCGACCGAGGATATACTACAGAAATAGTTGTTAAAAGCTTCTGCTTTCTCTAAGTCAGTGGCAATCATTTTATTGTCAGCCTCCAGCATCGTTATGGGCCTATGCTTCGTAGAGATCAAATGGCTAAATGTTTTCCACCAGCTAGAGTCGCGTATGTTTGGGTAGTTCAATTTAGTATCCATTTTAGAGTAAAAGTTACTTTTTGCTTTCCTGATGTCAGCGATTGTCTGGTTGCGTTTCTGGTGGTATTTCTCCCGTGACTGTGGAGTGTTGTGTTTTTTGGCGCTGTGGTAAAGGCGCTTGTTCTGGCGTATTAGTTTTCTAATATTATTGTGCATCCATGGGGGTTGTTGAGGTCTGCACGAGGTCATCTTATTTGGAATATATTTAGCCGCAATAGTAAGTAATATGTTTGTGAGCTTATCGACGGTAGTGGTGATTGAGGTTTCAAATACTGCTTTTTCCCAGTCTATATTGCCAAGTTCATTGTTAAGGCCAGCATAATCCCCTCTTTCATATGACCAGATGTTGCGCTTGACGATGTTGGGCTTGTGTTTGGGGATTTTCAGAACCAAGAGTATTGGGCAGTGATATATCGTACATGTTCTGGGAGGAATGGGTCAATGACATCCGTTTTAGCGATATATGGAAGTATTTGATCGTTCACTATGAAAATGTCGATGAGAGAACCAGATGTTTCTGTGTAGTGCGTCGGTTCCCTTACAGTTTGGGTGAGGTTGTACTCAGTGAGTAATTGCTGTAGTGCTCCGTCTTGAACCCTCAATTGGTTGTCATTAAAATCACCAGTTATTATTACCGTTGGAATGTTTGCATCAAGCGCTTTTTCGAATACCGTTGAAATTAAGTTCCAGGTTTCGTTGGGAGAGTTGGGAGGGCCATAAATAACCCCAAACACAATTGATCCTTGGTCAGTAAAAAGTTGTACTCACAGACTTTCGAGGCCTTTTATATTTAGGTCCTTATTCTGTTTATATGGAATATTATTTTTTATGTACATCGCTACGCCACCACCCCTGGATTCACGATCATTTCTTAGTGGAGGTTGAAAGTTCGGTAATTCTATGTCCGAGTTATTATCAGAAGTATCAAGCCAAGTTTCTGTAAATGCACATACATCATAAAAATTAGAGAGTCCAGTTTTGGTTTAAGACTTTGGATATTGAGATGGTAGAATGTGATACCATGTGGTGTACTGGACGATGCAGAGGAAAAAGATGTATCAGTTATGGGTGAATGTGTTACATTTTCAGGACTGGGATTTGTCTCAATATCACCAGCGATAACATGAAGGATTAATAACCACAGAGACAAGCCGGTCATCACAACCCAGAGGACCTTAAATATTTTCAAAGATACAAAAACTCTTGGTTGCCTTTTGAGATCATAGGTAGAGTGGTTTCTCGTTCGTTTTTCAACGTTACCTGGCAGTACATGTGTAAGTTTTGCTTTGTCGAGAATTGATTGTGCGCGTAGGCCTTTACTGGTGTGTTCCCAATTAGTGGATACGGTTAGGAATAGCATAAGTCTGAGACCGGTTACATTATACCACAGATATAAGGAAATAAGCAAAACTGTGTGAGGATTAAGTTGTTTTTTACGATGTACACCATATTTGGCCACACTAGCGAATTGGCCCACTCGCATTCTGTAGGTATCTAAATCATCCATTTTGATTCGGTTTGGGAGAACAGCAGAAGCGAGTGGGCCCCTCTGATCGCCCGGCCAACCAGGCCCTGGTCACTTTCGTTTGGGTCAAAGAGCATTTGTGTTGGGTAGAAAGTACAGTTTGGCTTTGTGAAAGAAGACAGTAGGTGTAGAGGGCAGTTTCTAGAGAGGGAGGTGGGTGAGACATAAGTGTGGTGTGCAGTGTGCAAAATAGTGTTGACGGATAATGAAAATATCCTATCTAAGATAAACAGAGGTATAATGAGTTTCATTGTATCGTCTTGGAGGAAGGACATACAACAAATAATGGGGATTATGTGTGTTAAGTTTTGCTGTTGATGGATTCAATGGGTTCAAATTGGAACATCCGGGTAATTGAGAGAGTGTAGAAGCTCTTAGTTTAGTTACTAGTTTTTTGGTTCATTATAAACTGAGGGTAACCATGTTGCAATATATGAATCAGTTTGATGATTTAAGATTTGTTATATAGACAGTAAGAGGAGTAACAGACAAAGGGGTAGGCTGGAGGATGGTGGGTCAGATAATATTTATTAGATATCTTCCTGTCGCGAAAGTTGACAGGAAGATGTTGGAAAGTTACACTTTTTCATCAGGGAAGTGCCCAGAGTCGTCCAGCCCTGTGTGAATAGTCGCAGAATTACTCTTACAACCTCTGAATTCCCCACATTTATAGACAGTTTTAGCACATTTGGGCACTCCTGGTACCAAATTTTCTTTTGAAGGGGTGGTGGGTGGTGGTCTGGCTGTGCCCAGTCTTGCGGCAATCTTCATGAATTTATTTCTTCCACCCCACAATGCAGTTTATTTGGCATAAATTGGTTGATGAAATCGATTTTGAGCAACTCTGCACATTTTGGTATCCATGGTGCCCAATTTTGGGAGTGTCCGATGGACAATCATGGTGAAATCTTCATGAATCTATTTGTGCCACCCCACAATGAAGTTTATTTGACAAAAAGTGGTTTATAAATGTGAGTTTGAGTAACTGCACTTTTGGAAACCCTGGTGCCCATTTTTGGGAGGGTCCTTTGCCCAATCTTGGTGGCAATTTTCTTGAATCTATTTGTGCCACTAATTTACCTGTAACCCAACAATGTAGTTTATTTGGCAAAAATCAGTTGATGAATGCAATTTTTAGCAACTCCACCCTTTTGGGTACTCCTGGTGCCCAATTTTGGGAGGGGCCGATGCCCAGTCTTGGTGGCCATCTTCATGAATCTATTTGTGCTACTCCACAAAGTAGTTTATTTGGCGAGTATTGATTTATAAATGAAATTTTGAGCTACTTGGCACTTTTGGGCACCATTGTACCCAATTTAGGGTGGTTCTAGTGCCCAATCTTTATGGAACTCTTCATGATTCTATTTGTGCCTCCCTGCAATGCAGAGTTTTGACAAAAATCGTTTGATGTCTGGAATTTTGAGCAATTCAGCATTTTGCCCACTCCTGCCTCTGTGAATTTTATTCCGTGTTTTCAGGAATTCCAGGGATTTCTGGGAAAATAATCAAGACAAAGCTCGAAAAAATCAAGAAAAAGAAGTAATTATTTTGAAAACTTTTTTTTCCAGAGAATTACTGCATTTTTCCTGATTTTAAATTCCTGATTTCCATGAAAAATCAAGATTTCTCATAAAAAGTATCTGATGACTGTGTTTTAAATTCCTGGTTTCCTAGAAAAGTCTAAAATTTTTACTGTGTTGGAGTAGAAATCAATAATGTATATATAATATGTCCCCATTAGGTAATTTAAAATTGGTGGAAAAAGTTTCACATCTCTGCCATGTTGTATTTTTGGTGAAGAGACTATTCTGAAAGGAAATAAACCTAGACGTGTGAGTATTCAGTCTTTCAGCTTGATAGTACACTTCTGAATTATAAACAATAATCTTCAGAGCCTAATGGATAAAGGCTGTGAAAATGTTAGCTGTCAACAATTTGTTTCATCATAATCTTCGTTTCTCACTTCAACACATCTCATGGGTGGTTTCATCAGTTGGATTTGTAATTCCTGATTCCAGCTTGTTTTCTCCACAGTCTTTGATGATTCTCTTTTAATTATTGAATCTTGAATGCATTTCTATAATGTTGTATGGCTATCTGTATTTTTTATGAACTTCCTCTGTGGATAAATTTTTCTCAAATGTATGGTGCATACATGTACCATGACACATTCATATTTGTTGTAATCTCAGTGCAATGACCTGCATATGCTCATTTCACTGAAGGGGTCATGAACTATGTTTTTGAAGCAAAAAATGGAAATATCTAGTCTTACTACAAAATTTGTGTCATCTTCTGTTGAGTAAGGTAAAGGGTTACAAAAATAATATGTCCATGAATTCAAGAGATTCTTGATCCAATCATCTGTAAAAATTGCATTACTGAGGTGTGAATTTCTCAGTTTGTGAAAACTTTAATTACATTTTTTAATTTGTAACAAATACTGAATTCCAGGAAACCCGGAAAAATCAGGAATTCTTTTCTGACAAAATGAAACTGAAGTCTGTGAAATCTTGAAAAATCAGGAATTTTGTTAACAATGAAACATCAGTTAAATTCTTAAAAATCCGGAAATTTAGGAGTTTTTGCTCAGGTTTGGTTAAAACCCAGAAATCCCTGGAATTCTGGGTTGGCCAATACTGCAGAATCCTGGTTTTCCCTATTTTCTTGACTTGATATTCTCTGGAATTACCTAGATTTCCAGGGTTTGAAAAAGACCATGTCATTTCCTGGAATTCCCTAGAATTCCCAAGAAAATTTCACATAGGTTGTGCCCAGTTTTGGGAGGGTCTGATGCCCAATCTTCATGGGGAACTTCATGAATCTATTTTGGGAACTCTGCATTTTGGGCTCCCTAGGTGCCCAATTTTGGGAGGTTCCCAATGCTCAGTCTTGGTGGCAATCTTCATGAATATATTTCTGCCACCACACAATGCAGTTTGTTTGGAGAAAATCGTTTTTTGAATGCGATTTTTAGCAGCTTTACATTTTTGGGCACCCTGCATGCCCAATTTTGGGAGAGTCTGATGCCCAATCTTGGCGGCTATCATCATGAATCTATTTGTGCCACCCACAATACAGTTTATTTGGCAATAATTAGCTGATGAATGCGATTTTGAGCAATTTGGCACTTTTGAGCACCCCTGGTGCCTATTTTAAGGATGATCCGATGCCCAATCTTGGTGGCAATCTTCATGAATCTACTTGTGCCATCCCTCAATGCAGTTTATTTTGCAAAACTCAGTTGATGAATATGATATTTTTAGCAACTTAGCACTTTTGGGTACTCCTGGTGCCCTATTTTGGGAGGGAGCCAAAGCCCTGTCTTGGTGGCAATCTTCATGAATCTATTTGTGCCACCCCACAAAGCAGTTCATTTGGCAAATATTGCTTTATAAATTCAATTTTCGGCAACTTTAGGGTACCCTGGTGCCTAATTTTCAGAGGGTCTAATGCACAATCTTGGTTGCAATTTTCATCAATCTATTCGGGAAAAATCAGTGGATGAATGTCATTTTGTGGAATTCTGCACTTCTGGGCACCCTTGGCGCCCAATTTTGGATGGTCCGATGCTCAATTGTGGTGGCAATCTTCATTAATCTATTTGTGCCACCCCACAATGCAATTTATTTGTCAGAAATCAGTTGATGAATGCAAGTTTGAGCAACTTGGCACTTTTGGGTACCCCTAGTGCCCAATTTAGGGAGGGTCCTATGCCAAATCCTGGTGGCAATCTTTATGAATCTAATTGTGCCACCCTACAATGCAATTAATTTGGCGAAAATTTGTTGATGAATGCGCTTTTGAGCAATTTGTCACTTTTTTGGCCCCCCATGATGGTGCCTAATTTTGAAAGGCTCCGATGCCAAATCTTCTTGGCAATTTTCATGAATCTGTTTCTGCCACCCCACAATGCACTTTCTGTGGCGAATGTCTATTGATAAATGGATTTTGAGCAACTCAGTACTTTGAGGCACCCCTGGTGCCCAATTTCAAAACGGTCCAATGCCAAACTTTGTTGCAATCTTCATGAATCTATTTGCCCCACCCGTCAATGCAGCTTATTTTGCAGAAATTAATTGATGAATGCAATTTTGAGCAACCTTACACTTTTGGACATCCCTGGAGCCCAATTTCATGAGAGTTCAATGCCCAAACTTTGTTGGAAGCTTCATGAATCTGTCTGTGCCACCCCACCAAGAATGTAGTTTATTTGGCGAAAATCGCTTGATGAATAAATGCGATTTTCAGCAACTCAGCACTTTTGGGTACTCCTGGTGCCCAAATTTGGTGAGCGGCAGATGCAGTCTTTGTGGCAAACTTCATTATCTATTTGTGCCACCTCACAGTGCAGTTCATTTTACGATTATTGGTTTAAGAATGTGATTTTGAGCAACTTTGCATTTTTGGGCACTCCTGGTGCCCAAATTTTGCTGAGTCCGATGCCCAATCTTGGTGGCAATCTTGATGAATCTATTTGTGCCACCCCACAATGCAGTTTGTTTGGTGAAAATTGGTTGATGAATGCTATTTTCAGCAACTCAGCATTTTGGGGCACTCCTGGTGCCCAAATTTTGCAGTGTCTGATGCCCAATCTTTGTGGCAATCTTCATGAATCTATTTGTGCCACTCCGCATTGCAGTTTATTTTATTCTTTGTCAAAGATTGATTGATGATAGCAATATTGCCACCCCACAATGAAGTTTATTGGTGAAAATTGGTAGATGAATGAAATTTTGATCAACTCGATCACTTTTTGACACCCCTGGTTCTTAATGTGGGGATTGTCCGATGCCCAATGTTGGTGGGAAGCTTCATGAATCTATTTGTTCCACCCCACAATGTAGGTTTTTTTGTGAAAATCTGTTGACGAATGTGATTTTGAGCATCCCACCCTTCAACGCTGTTTATTGGGCAAAAATTAGTTGATGAATGCGATTTTGGGCAACTCTGCACTTTTTGGTCCCCCAGATGCCCAATTTTAGGAGGGTACAATGCCTATGGAAGCTTTACTAATCTATCTGTGCCACTCCACAATGTAGTATTTGGCAAAAATCAGTTGATGAGTGCGATTTTTAGCAACTCTTTTGAACACCCCTGATGCCCAAATTTGGAAGGAGCCAACGTCCTATATTGTGGCAATCTTCCTGAATCTGTTTGTACCATTCCCACAATACAGTTGATTTGGTGAATATTGGATGATGAATGCAATTTTGAGCAACTCATCACTTTTTTGCACCCCTGGTTCCTAATTTGGGTATCGTCTGATGCCTAATCTTGGTGCGAATCTTCATGAATCTATTTATGCCACCCCACAATGTAGTTTATTTTCCGAAAATTTGATGACAAATGCAATTTTGAGCAACTCATCACTTTTTGGCACCCTTGCTCCCCAATTTTGGGAGTGCCTGTTATCAAATCTTGGTGGCAATCTACTTGAATCTATTTGTGCCTCCTCACAATGCAGTTTCTTTGGTGAAAATCAATTGTTGAATGCAATTGTGAGTCAGCTCGGCACTTTTGGGCACCCCTGGTGCCCATTTTGAGGAGGGTTGGATGCCCAATCTTTCTGGGGAGCTTCATAAATCTATTTGTGCCATCCCCACAATTTAGTTTATTTGACGAAAATCGGTTACGATTTTGAGCAAATCTGCACTTTTAGGCACCCCTTGTGCACCAAAAATGGGAGGGTTTGATACCCAGTCTTGGTGGAAATCTTCATGAATCTATTTGTGCCACCCCGCAATGCAGTTTATTTGTCGAGAATTGGTTAATGAATGCATTTTGAGCACTTGGCGCTTTTGGCCACCTCCTGTGCCCATTTTTTATACACCCATCATTTGACACACGTATTATGTTATGGTGTTGTCCATCTGTCCATCCCTCTGTCTGTTTGTCTGTCCGGGCCAACATTGGGGGGTTTAGGAGATATTATTATTAGGGGCTACATCCAAATTAAGGTAGTGTTAGGGTTAGGAGTGGGGTTGCCCCAGAGTAGGGCTTAAGGTTGGGGAGGGTTAGGTCCCAGGGGGTTAAAGTTGGGGTCATGGGTGGGGTTTTAGTTTTAGTAACCCCTAAACCAAAAAATAGCTCCTAATCCTATTGGTTTGGCTAGGGAGGGGTTGGGTCAGGGGTGGGGTTAGGGGTAGCCCTGGAGTAGGGCTTAAGGTTGGGGGTAGGTCCCAGGGGTGGGTGGGAGTTAGGGTCTGGGGTGGGCTTTTAGGGTTTGGGGTCAGGGTGGGGTAGGGTTAGGGTTAGGGTGTGGTTTTTGGGTGGAGGGGTGGGGTTAGGGTTAAATATAAGTTCTAGGGTGGAGGGGGTGGGGTTCTGGGTAAAATAAGGTTTTGGACATAAAAAATGTTCTTTTGGTAGCCCATAAACCCGAAATGTTGGAGCGTCCGTCCATCCATCCGCCGGTCTCTAAACAATTTTTGTGTCGCCTACTCCTCCAAAAGTTTTCATGCTGCATTGTTCAAACTTTGCACACATGTTGATCAGTAATTGCCATTGTGCATGTGACAAGTGTAGGTTACTCCATTTTGTATTTCCAGAGTTATGCCCCCTTTTAGTACTTAAACATTACAGTATTGTATCGCCTACTCCTTCAACATTTTACATGCTATATTGTTCAAACTTTGCACACATGTTGATCACCAATTGCCGTTGTGCATGTGACGAGAAGGTAACTCTGTTTTGTATTTCCCGAATTATGCCCCCTTTTAGTACTTAAAACATTGCAGTATTGTGTCGCCTTCTCCTTCAACATTTTACATGCTATATTGTTCAAACTTTGCACACATGTTGATCACCAATTGCCGTTGTGCATGTGACGAGAACTGGTAACTCTGTTTTGTATTTCCAGAGTTATGCCCCCCTTTTAGTACTTGAAACATTACACTATTGTGTCGCCTACTCCTTTAACATTTTACATGCTACATTGTTCAAATTTTGCACACATGTTGATCAGTAATTGCCGTTGTGCATGTTACAAGAGCAGGTAACTCTGTTTTTTATTTCCAGAGTTATGCCTCCTTTAGTACTTGAAACATTGCAGTATTGTGTCGCCTACTCCTTCTATATTTTACATGCAATATTGTTCAAACTTTGCATACATGGTGATCACCAGTTGCAGTTGTGCATGTGACAAGAGCAGGTAACTCCATTTTGTATTTCCAGAGTTATGCCCCTTTTAGTACTTAAAACATTACAGTATTGTGTCGCCTACTCCAACATTTTACATGTTATATTGTTCAAACTTTACACACATGGTGATCACCAATTGCCATTGTGCATGTGACAAGAGCAGGTAACTCCATTTTGTATTTCCAGAGTTATGCCCCTTTTTCTGTTTAAAACATTACAGTATTGTGTCACCTTCTCCATCATTTACTTGCTTTATTGTTCAAACTTTGCACCCATGTTGATCATCAGTTGTCGTTGTGCATGTGACAGGAGCAGATAACACCATTTTATTTTTTAAACGACGAGAATCCTCGCCGTTTATAGCTATTAAGATCCTCAAAATGTCCTTTTCCTTGGCGCCACCTATCGTTAATCGTAATCAATGAAGTTAACCTGTCAGTGAATTGATGCTACCATTGTAAACAGCGAGGAGAGTCTTCTACAGTAGCCTTGTTTTTATTTTGTGAAAACCTCAGATCTGTTAATATTAAAATGTGAAAACAGGTTAATTACCCTTTACCCCAGACAGGACAGGGAAATGGGCACCGACTGTGGGGGGGGGGGGGGTGGGGTGGTGTGGGGACAGACATAGTCCAGTCAACAAAAATTTCAAACTTTGCCCCAGAGAAACTTGTGCATGTTCGAATTTTGTCGGGCGTATGTTGCCCCGCTAGCTGGTGCTCTTGTTAGATGGTCCAATGCCAATCTTTGTAGCAATCTTCATGAGGCTATTTGTGCTGGAACTTTTTGGCATCCCTGGTTCCCCCAAAAATCGGATGGTCTGATGCCCGATCTTGTTGGCAATCTTCATGAATCTATTTGTATGATCCCCACAATGCTGTTTATTTGGTGAAAATCAGTTGATGAATGTGATTTCTAGCAACTCCTAGTGCCCAATTTTGGAAGGGTCTAATGCCCAATCTTCATAAAGGTATTTATGCCACCCCACAGTGCAGTTTGGTGAAAATCAGTTGATGTATGCTATTTTTAGCAACTTTGCATTTTTCAGCACTCCTGGTGCCCACCTTTCGGAGAGCCTACTGCCCAATGATGATGGCAATCTTCATGAATCTATTTGTGCCTCCCCACAATGCAGTTTATTTGGTGAAAATCAGTTGATGAATGCAATTTTTTGCAACTCAGAACTTTTGGGCACCCTTGGTGCCCAATTTGAGGAGGATCGGATGCCCATATGCCAGATCTTGGAGGGAATCTTCGTGAATCTATTTGTGCCTCCCCACAATGCAGTTTATTTGGTGAAAATCAGTTGATGAATGCAATTTTGTGCAGCTCAGAACATTTGGGAACCCTTGGTGCCCAATTTGAGGAGGATCAGATGCCACATCTTGGAGGGAATCTTCATGATTCTATTTGTGCCACCACAATGCAGTTTCTTTTTAAAAAACCAATTGGTGAATGCGATTTTGAGCAACTCACCACTTTTCGGCACCCCTGGTGCCCAATTTTGTTAGGGTCCAATGCCCAATCTTTGTTGAAAGCTTCATGAATCTATCTGTGCAACCCCAGAATGTAGGTTATTTCGTAATGATCAGTTGATGAATGCAATTCTTAGCAACTCAGAAGTTTTTGGCACTTCTCATGCCCAAAATTGGTGAGTGACCAATGCCCAGTCTTTGTGGCGATCTTCACGAATGCATTTGTTCCAGCCCACAATGCATTCTATTTGTCAAAAATCCATTTATGAATGCTATTTTGAGCAATTTGGCTCTTTTCGGCACCCCAGGAGTCCAATTTTGGGAGGGTCCGATGCTCAATCTTGATCGCAATCTTCATGAATCTATTTGCGCCACCCCACAATCTAGTTTGTTTGGCGAAAATTGATGAATGCGCTTTTGAGTAACTTGACACTTTTGGGCACCTCTGGTGCCCAATTTTGTGAGGGTTCAAATGCCCAATCTTGATGACATTCTACGTGAATCTATTTGTGCCACCCTGCATTACATTTTATTTCATGGTTGATGTCTGCAATTTTGAGCAATTCAGTACTTTTGCACACTCTTGGTGCCCAATTGTGGGAGGGTCTCTGCTCAATCTTTGTAGGAAACTTCATGAATCTATTTTGGATAACTCTGCATTTTGGGCATCCCAGGTGCACAATTTTGTGAGTTTCTGGTGCTCAGGCTTGGTGCAATCTACATGAATATATTTCAGCCCCCCCCCCCCCCACAATGCAGTTTGTTTTGTGAAAATCTGTTTGATGAATGCGATATTTTTATACTATAACGCAATGGCCCAGACTTAGCTGGTGCTAACTCAAAGTTATCAAGAGCCAAACACAAATTTTTAACCCCCCCAAAGTTGCTTGCAAAACCGAAAATTGAAAGTCCTATCTGGTCCTGCATCTTTTTTCTCACCTCGCATGCGCAGTCGCCAGGAAGTTACTGAAATTAGTGCCAACATCATTCTTTGTTAGGCCCTAAAGTCATCAACATTGAAATGAGATCTGTGCTTTAAAATCTCCTTTTTATGTGCCCGATTTGATAAAAAACGGTTGTATTATGGTATACCGCTGTCCCTCCGTCCACACGTCGTACAGTAACTCGAAAATGCTTCAAGCAATTTTTGTGATTTTTGGGTGGAAAGTATATGTTGATGGAAGGAAGCTCCCCTTCGATTTGTGTTGCTGTGTGATTTTACATTCCAGAGTTATGGGAGTTTATTCGTCAATAAATAGGCAATTTTCCACATATTGGACAATAACTTGAAAATTCTGTGAGCAATTTTCATGATTTTTTGGTGGCAAGTATATATTGATTGAAGAAATCTCCCTTTCTATTTGTGTCACCATCCAATATGTCATTCCAGAGTTATGGGACTTTATTCATCAAAATATAAGCAATTTTTCACATGTCGAACAATAACTTGCTTCTTGAAGTTATGATCTCTATAGACATAAGATATATACATGAAATTCAAACAATTTATTTCCAAATTAATGAACACAGTATGTTGTTGGTAATGATTATTGTTTGGGGGCGCGGTGGTCAGATCACCGAAGTTAAGCAACGTCGAGCGAGGTTAGAAGTTGGATGGGTGACCGTTTCAGCGACTGATTCGTGTTCCCGCTTGTGTCCTTGGGCAAGGCACTTAACTCCGATTGCCTACATGGGGGCACGATGACGCTGTGTACTAAGGCGTACTGCACATCGATGGTGCGCATGTCTTCAACCAATCTAACCCTGCCTGTGCTGCGGTGCAGAGTTCAGAGTTACGATGTTGGAGAGCTGACAGCTGCTCGTCGTTGCTCGGTGGTTCTCTCCGGGTACTCCCGCTTCCTCCACCTGTAAAACTGTCACCGACATGATATGACCCTGGCTGTTAATATGTCGTTAAACCCTAATAAAGAAAAAAAAAAAAAATGATTATTGTTCAAGAATATAAAAAAAACTGACAAGTACGCATGTATACTCATATTGTGTGCTTCCCTATTGTAATTGATAACAGGCGTATCATGCACTCCCCCATTGCCCACATGGGGGCACGGTGACGCTGTGTACTAAGACGTACTGCACGTCGATGGTGCACCTGTCTTCAACCAATGCTAACCCTGCTTGTGTGGAGTTGGTATGTTGGGGAGCTGACAGTTGCTCGCCGTTGCTCGGTGGTTCTCTCTGGGTACTCCAGCTTCCTCCACCCGTAAAACTGTCACGGTCATGGTTAGCCATTGTGCATAAATATGTGACCTTAAACACCAATAAATAAATAATATCATGCACTCATGGTACAGCTGTTTCTTTGAGGATGCCAGACTCAACTCAAGGCAAGAATTGGTGGATCCAAGGCTGTTATTGGATGATGTAAGTGTTCAATGGTGGTTTTTAACGTTCAGGCTGTAACTTTATAATAATTATAAAATTATTTCACGTTTTCCAATTTCGGGACATATGCCTGACATCATCATTTTTGTTAATGATTATTCCACTGTTTGTTAAGTATTCCCTCCCTATCCTTCCATGAACCCTTCATGTTAAACTCTTAAGCTTTTTGGCTAATTTCTTATCAACCTACCTAACAATTGTTTACTACAGGCTTGCACTCAGGGTTGGTGATTTTTTTGATTTTTTAAAAAAAATTTTTTTAAAAATCGATTTTTTAGCCCGACTGTTTACAGCGAGGGCTATAGTAATGACTTTTGTCCATCCGTCCGTCCATCCCTCTGTTCGTCTGTTAACATTTAGAGTTTTGGTTAAAGTTTGTGGTTAAAGTTTTTTATTCAACCTTCAAGTACAGGCTACACCTGGTAGTTCTTGTCTGATCATCACAAAATTTCATATGCAGGTTTTAGGTCATGTCTACATGAGAACGTCCCCTTTTGGTCGTGATCGGTAAACCGGTATGGCTTCCCGAGCCCAAAACCCGAAAACCATTAGCACAGTCTACAGGTCGTATTTATGAAGGGATTTCATTGTAACTTGGTAGGATGCCTCTGTATAATGCCTAGATGAGAACGTCCCCTTTTGGGCATGATCTGTCAACCGTGATGGCTGCCCAAGCCGAAACCCAAAAACTTTTAGCACAACCTGCAGGTCATGTTTAATATGGAGGGATTTCATTGTAACTTGGTAGGATGACTCTGTATGATGTCTAGATGAGAATTTCCCCATTTGGGAGTGATCTATCAACCGTGATGACTGCCCGAGCCCAAAACCCAAAAACATTTAGCACAGTCTACAGGTCATATTTATGGAGGGATTTCATTGTAACTTGATAGGATGACTCTGTATGATGTTTAGATGAGAATTTCCCCATTTGGGTGTGATCTATCAACCGTGATGACTGCCCGAGCCCAAAACTCAAAAACCTTTAGCACAGTCTACAGGTCATATTTATGGCGGGATTTCATTTTAAGTTGATAGGTTGACTTCATATAATGTCTAGATGAGGAAGTCCCCTTTTGGACGTGATTGGGCAGCTGTGATGGCAACAGGGGCCCGAAGCCCTAAAACCTTTAGCACAGTCTACAGATCATATTTATGAAGGGATTTCATTGTAACTGGTAGGATGATTCCAAATAAAGTCTGGATGAGAACGTCCCATTTTGATC
This sequence comes from Pictodentalium vernedei, assembly GCA_031216915.1. Lineage (NCBI taxonomy): Eukaryota > Metazoa > Mollusca > Scaphopoda > Dentaliida > Dentaliidae > Pictodentalium > Pictodentalium vernedei. Next base: position 447,955,322 of record CM062297.1, on the reverse strand, counting down.
ACGGTCATTCAGCCTTGATGGCTACCCTAGTGACCACCACGCCATGTACATTCATCTAAAAACAAACCGTCAAAGGGTAAAATCGTATTATAGAGAAATATGGAAATATAATGAGATGAATATAGAAGGCTTAAGGGAAGAATTCTCCTCAACAAATTGGGATGATATCTTTAACTCAGAAAATGTGAGTGCTGTAGCGGAACAAGTAACTGACGTTATACTGAAAATAACTAAAAAGCATATTCCCTTTAAAACGGTTCTTATAAGACCCAATGACAAACCATGGATGAATTCTAACGCACGTTCTACAATGAGAAAATGGAATAGGGCCCACCAAAAAGTAAAAATGACAAACTGCCCAGGTGATTGGAAAATTTTCCGAGAGTTAAGAAATGAAACAATCGACTTAGTAAGGAAAGCTAAACGTGATCACGATAAAAAGCTGAATGATTATGTTTGCACTAATACTCTTACCTCCAGGAAATGGTGGAGCTCCTTCAAAAATTTCACGAGTCAACATTGTAGTAAAAATACACAATTACCACCACTTCTTGAGGGTGGCACCGTTGTGGACAATCCTAAAGACATATGTGAAATACTTAATCAATTTTTCATAGAACAATCTAGTTCAATTCAAAATAATCCTCTCCCACCGGTATATTTTAATGACCTCACTATGGAGGAGCTTAACATTCAAATGGAAGACGTTAAGATACTATTATCCAAACTTGATACCAATAAAGTTTGCGGTCCCGATCTTATTAACAATAAAATACTAAAATTATGTGCGACGGAATAAGCTTACCCACTTACAAAATTGTTTAATCTGTCCCTAAACAAAAGTATATATCCTACTATTTGGAAACATGCCATTGTTTTACCGATTCATAAAAAGGCATCCATAAATTATAAAGGTAATTATAGACCGGTGTCTCTTACTAGTTGTGTTAGTAAGGTATTCGAAAAGCTTGTATTACGCCAAGTGTTTGGTTTTCTCGATAGTAATAATCTCTTAACAAAACTTCAGTCTGGCTTTATTCTAGGCGACAGTACTGTCAACCAGTTAATAGAAATTGGTCATAACATACGGTTAAGTCTCGATCAAGGAAAATACATTCGCTTCGTTTTTTGTGACATCAGTAAGGCCTTCGACCGGGTGTGGCATGAAGGCCTAATAACAAACTAAATGGTATAGGCGTTAGAGGAACGACCCTAGAATGGTTTAAAGATTACCTAATGGGACGCAGCCAAACAGTCATAATAAACGGCCAATCTTCCACAAAAAGGACGATCCCTGCAGGAGTACCCCAAGGATCTGTCCTGGGCCCTCTGCTATTCAACATATATATAAATGATATTGTGCTGGGTATATCGTCAAACATCAGATTATATGCTGATGACACATCTTTGTACTTGGTAGTTGAGGATCCAAATCAGGCTAGTCTTTTATTAAATGATGATCTACTGAAAATTAGTGATTGGTCCAAAAATTGGCAAGTGAAATTCAGCCCTGAAAAAGCTGTAACAATGTGTATAAGTCGTAAAACTACCTACATTGACTATCCAACCCTTTACTTGCTAAACCAGCCAATTAAAGAAGTTAATACACATAAACACTTGGTATAACTTTCCATAATACGGGCTCTTGGGACAATCATATTGATAGTATCATTAAAAAAGTAACCCCAATGATAAACTGTCTACGCAGTTTAAAATATAGATTAACTCGTAGAACGTTAGAAATATTCTATAAATCTTTTATTTTGCCGCTTTTTGATTACGCAGATGTGATCTGGGATAATTGTTCCCTTGGAAAAGCGGAAGCACTAGAGAACCTCCAACTTGATGCTTTGCGTACAATTTGTGGGGCAATACGAGGAACTAGCCATAGACTCATTTATGAGGAGACTGGATATATACCCCTGTGTGATAGAAGAGCTAGGCACAAAATTATAACTCTATTCAAAATTTTGTCAGGTAATGTTCCAATGTATTTAACCTTTTTGACACCGCGTCAGGTTTCCGATTTCTCTTGGTACCCATTAAGATCATCTGATCTCCTTCGCAATTGGCATTGTCGTACTAAAACATTCGCAGAGTCTTTTTTCCCATCAGCGGTAAATCTCTGGAACAGCCTGGATGAATCCACTCAAAATGCTGTTAGTGTTTACAATATCAAAATGCAATTAAATGCTCGTGATATAGTCGTCCTGGAGTTTTACCGCATTGGATCCAGAGAGTCTCAAATCAGCACTGCAAATTGTGATTGCGATGCAGTGACCTTAATGCTCATAAGTTTGAAAGATTTATAAGTGACGATCCTAAATGTTCATGCAGTTATATATACGAGGACATCGAGCATTACCTTCTTCATTGTCCTCTTTATAATGCACATCGCTTGGCCATACTGGGGAACATCCTTGATGCTGGAGTAGACGTGGAACAATTGTTGTTTGGAAATTGCTCTAATACAGTGGAGTGGAATACTAGGATTTTCCAGAAAGTTCACGAATATCTCAAACATACTACTCGGTTAATTCACCCGACCTAATTACCATTTGCATAAATCCCTGATTACTGCGAACGGGCGTGCAATTATGCACCATGTACACAAATGCATACGAATAAGTGCTTAATATGTTATATAAATGTTACGTGTACATGCGAGACCTCGCATGCGTGAATATCTTTGTGCGCACAGTTATGAATATATAAAGCACGTGCACACCACAGGAACTTATAGTTTCTGTGGTAAATAAGTCCTGGTCTACTGGTTGAAATATTATATAGCAATATAAACAATGGTGTTCGACTGGACAGGGATGCACGTGCACATCTCCCCAAGCAATTATCCAACCTTGAATATTGAAATTAAAGAAATGCATGGAAATAAGGCCCATTCTATCTCTCCATTCTTTTTTCTTTCTCTTGTTGCACCTGCACCTGCACAGAAACACAGTGCAATGTAATTTCTGATATGTAGGGTGATGTATTACAAAGGCCTAGCCTGTTTACCAAACCCATTTCTGTTACAGAGAAATAAAATATTGTTTATAAACGTCATGGCTACCCAAGCCCAAAAACATTTAGCATAGTCAAAAGGTCATATTCATGGAAGGATTTCATTGTAACTTGTTAGGTTGACTCCATATAATGCCTAGATGATGACATCCTCTTTTTGTCGTGATTGGTTAACTGTGACGGCTACAGGTGCCCGAAGCCCGAAAGCCTTGAGCACAGTCTACAGGTCATATTTATGAAGGCATTTCATTGTAACTTTGTAGGATCACTCCACATGATGCCCAGATGAGAATGTCCCCTTTTGGTTGCGATCATTCAACCATGATGGCTGCTCGAGCCGAAGCCCGAAAACCTTTAGCACAGAGTACAGGTCATATTTATGGAGGGATTTCATTGTAACTTGGTAGGTTGACTTCATATAATGTCTAGATGAGAACGTCCCCTTTTGGGCAACTGTGATGGCAACAGGGGCCCGAAGCCCAAAAACCTTTAGAACAGTCTACAGGCAATAATTATGAAGGGATTTCATTGTAGCTTGGTAGGATGACTCCAAATAATATCTAGATAAGAACGTCCCCTTTTGGTCGCGATCTTTCAGCCTTGATGGCTGCCTGAGCCCAAAAACCTTTAGCATAGTCCACAGGTCGTATTTATGGAAGGATTTCATTGTAACTTGTTAGGTTCACTCCATATAATGCCTAGATGATGACCTCCCCTTTTGATCGTGATTGTTCAACTGTGATGGCTACAGGCGCCCAAAGCCCGAAAATATTGAGCATAGTCTACAGGTCATATTTATGAAGGGATTTTCATTATAACTCCATAGGATCACTCCAGATGATGCCCAGATGAGAATGTGCCCTTTTGGTTGTGATCATTCACCCATGATCTCTGCCCGAGCTTGAAGCCCGAAAACCTTTAGCACAGTCTTCAGGCCATATTTATGAAGGGATTTCATTGTAACTTGGTAGGTTGACTTCATATAATGTCTAGATGAGAACAGCCTCTTATGGACACGATTGGGCAAGCGTGATGGCTACAGGGGCTCGAAGCCCGAAAACCTTTAGCACGGTCTACAAGTCATATTTATGAAGGGATTTCATTGTATCTTGGTAGGATGACTCCAAATAATGTCTAGATGAGAATGTCCCCTTTTGGTCGCGATCATTCAGCCTTGATGGCTGCCCGAGCCCAAAAACCTTTAGCATAGTCTGTAGGTCGTATTTAAGGAAGGATTTCATTGTAACTTCGTAGGATCACATGCCCAGATGAGAATGTCCCCTTTTGATTGTGCTCATTCAGCCTTGATGGCTTCCTGAGCCCAAAGCCAGAAAACCTATAGCACAGTCTACAGGTCATATTTATGAAGGGATTTCATTGTAACTTGGTAGGTTGCCTTCATATTATGTCTAGATGAAAACGACTCCTTTTGGACACAATTGGGCAACTGTGATGGCTACAGGGGCCCGAAGCCTGAAAACCTTAATCACGGTCCAGAGGTCATATTTATGAAGGGATTTCAATGTAACTTGGTAGGATGACTCCAAATAATGTCTAGATGTGAACATCCCCTTTTGGTCGTGATCATTTAGCCTTGATGGCTGCCCGGGCCCAAAACCCAAAAACCTTTAGCATAGTCTATAGGTCATATTTATGGAAGAATTTCATTGTAACTTGTTAGGTTGATTGCTTCAGGGGCTCAAAGCCCCAAAACCTTGAGCACAGTCTTCAGGTCATATATATGAAGGGGTTTCATTGTAACTTCATAGGATCACTCCAGATTATGCCCAGATGACAACGCCCACTTTTGGTTGCGATCATTCATGATGGCTTCCTGAGCCCAAAACCCAAAAAACTTTAATACAGACTACAGGTCGTATTTGTGAAGGGATTTCATTGTAACATAGTAGAATGACTCAGTATAATGTTGAGATGAGGACGTTCCCTTTTAGTTGCAATTGGTCTACCGTAGTGGCTACACAGGCCTGAAGCCCGAAAACCCTTAGCACAGTCTACAGGCCATATTTATGAAGGGATTTCAGTGTAACTTGATAGGATGACTCATTTTGAAATAATTTCACTGTAACTGGGTAACTTTCATTGACACACGTTAACTGTGAGGGCCATATACATTAACTGCGAGGTCATATTAACCCACCCCTCAGCTCTTTATTACCGTGTACACCTCATATTATTTTTATTAAAAACATAGCATACAAGGAACAGAAATTAACATATTCCCAATTATCACAATTCTTGTCTTATTAGTCCCCTACGGGAACCGTAAGGGGACTATAGGATTGCACTCCGTCTGTCAGTCCATCTGTCTGTCCATCCGTCTGTCTGTCTTTATGTTACCACCTCTCCCTCCAACATGCTTTAAGCTACACCTTTCATATTTGATACCTGGATAAATGGTTCTGAGGGGATGATGCACGCTCAAAATCTTTGTTTCAAAATCCAAGATGGCGGAATGGTGGCCATTTTTGTTGTGTTTTTTTAGGCTTTCTTCTCTATTTTCATGTTACCACCCTTCCCTCCAACATGGTTCAAGCTACACTTTGCATATCATATTTGGCACATGGATAGAGGGTTGGGAGGGGATGATGCACGTTCAATATTTTTTTTTCAAAATCCAAGATGGCAGCATGGCGGCCATTTTTGTTGTGTTTTTTTCAAGCTTTTTTCTCTTATTTTATGTTACCACCCCTCACTCCAACATGGTTTAAGCTACACTTTTCATATTTGGCACATGGATAGAGGGTTGTGATGGAATGATGCACATTCAATATTTTTTTTTCAAAATCAAGATGGCGCCATGGCAGCCATTTTTGTGTTTTTTAAGCGTTTTTCTCTATTTTATGTTACCACCCCTCCCTCCAACATGGTTCAAGCTACACCTTTCATATATGGTACATAGATAAAGGGTTGTGAGGGGATTATGCACGCTCAATATTTTTTTTTCAAAATCTGTCTGTTCATCTGTCTGCCTGTCAGTTTTTATGTTTCCACCTCTCCCTCCCTCCAACATGCTTTAAGCTACACCTTTCATATTTGGTACGTGGATAAATGGTTCTGAAGGGAAGATGCACGCTTAATATTTGTTTTTCAAAATCCAAGATGGCCGAATGGCAGCCATTTTTGCTGTGTTTTTTAAGCTTTTTTTTCTCTATTTTTATGTTACCACCCCTCCCTCCAACATGGTTCAAGCTACACTTCTCTCAATTCTCAACTTTTAGATTCCATTCACATTTGAAATCCTGTCTGATAACCTGTATTTTACCCAAACCACCCCCCAGGTCTGACACTCCTGTTGACTGTTGTCATGAAACCCGAATGTCCCCAAGCCGAACCGTCCACAGGCTGAACTGTCCCCAATTATTTTACCAAAACTGCCCCCCCACCCAGGTCTGATACTCCTGCTGACTGTGGTCATGTCTTATGTGACAAAAACACCTTATGTCACAAAAGTGCCATAGGGGACTAATACCACCTCGGTGGTCAAACACTTGTTTCATAATCCTTTCATAAACATTGAACATTATCCTTTTCATCAAACACAATGCATACACAATTTAAGCTGCAGTGTCATTGACACTTTCATTATCCCCTCCCACAAGAGAGGGATATAACACAGACCTCGCTCCGTCCGTCTATCTGTCTGTCTGTCCATCCGTCAGTCCATCCGTCCATTCGTCAGTTCATCTGTCCAAACTCTCCTTATGCCATAACTTAAACAAAAGTTAACAGATTTCAATTCTTTTCAGCACATGCCTCTAGGTCAAGTTTGATGATCACAATCATCCCATGAAAATTGTTGAAGTTATTGCCTTGCCCTGCCCCCGCCAATTAGGCATATTTTTATACTGTACCAATGACCCAGACTTAGCTGGTGCTAACTCTTAAAATTCTAGGGCCAAACACAAATTTTGCCCCCCAATCCCCAAAATTTGCACCAAATCCAAAAAATCAATGTCCTATGTGGTCTTCCATACTTTTATCCACTGCGCATGTGCAGTGTCAAGGAAGTACCGAAATAGGCACAAAATCCTCATTCTTTGTTTGGCCCTTCAATCAGTAACATCTCACTGATATCTGTGCTTATAATATCAGTTAAAATGATGCCAGACACATAATCATGAAAGAGATGGTGGATCTAAGGATGAAATAAAAGGATGAGAGGAAGGAACAGTGGAAGGATGTGTTCAGGGCTTTAACTTATAATTTTTATGTAAAATTATTTCATGTTCCCTAATTTCAGAGCATGGGCCTGATGTTTTCATTCTTGCTATGAAATTTCCATTGTTTGTTCAATGTTTACTCTCTCCCTTTCCTTGATATCCCCTTGCTATTCTCCCATGCTTTTGGCATAATTTTTGTAATTTTTTTACTGAAATTTCTTGGGAGTTTTGGCTTGGTAACTGAATGTTTATTCTGTTTTTCCCCATGGTTACATCCTCACCCTAGGTTGGTTAGGCGTTTTGGTCATGCATCTACCATCCGATGTACTTTAGTTTCTTCTCTGGATGCCTCTGTTTTACATCGGATAGTGTTTAAAATTGGTTACTGATTTCGGGCCATATTTTCAGTGCCTGGAGTCTTGCTTCTGGTTTTTATTCACTTTTGTTTACTTTGACAACGGTTACTTCTGACAGTGATTCCTTGTCTTCTATTTAGTTCTGCTCATAGCCAGATACATTAATATTGTCCGTAAGTGTAACATTAATTTTTAGATATGTTTTAAAATTTTTGTCCACACTTGGGTTTTTTTGGGATCCATTTGGGCTCATCGTTCCCATTGGGAACTTGGGCTCATCTTGAAATTTTCTCGAAAAAATTTTTCTTTTGAATTATTTTTCGAAATGTTTGTAATGGATTATATTATTATCATGTATCTTTGTTTTCAAGGGTTAGTGCGAGTATGATGACTGTTAATATTTTTTCAAAATGAAAGAATATAGTTCAAATTGTAATTCGAGGAAGTCGTCCTCTGATTCTCATGTTCATTGCATTTCATGTAGTCGGTGTACTTGCTCTAATTCTTGCTCTGTGTGTGCCAATTGGGATGACAAACGTTGGAGACGTGTGTCACAGTATATTGTTAGTGGTGAGAGGTCCATGCCGGTCCTCTCGCCACAGGGTCTCTCGAGTTTTTCAGTCTCTTTTTTCAGAGGAACAAGAACAGGGTGATGTTTCCGAGATGTCTTCAAGAAGTGTGCCTCCGTTGTCGCAGTCAAATGAAGAGCTAGCGACTAAAGTGCTCAATGAAATTCAGCAAATGCCTAAGAGGTCCCTAGTAGGATCGATGGCATTGTCGCCCACTAGCTCGCCCGGTGAAGCAATCATTCACAAAATGGTTGTGACGTTGGGTTCGTCCATTGCGGTCCAGGAAAGGAGATCTGGTGTTGTGAGCACTATAAACACGGATCGTGCACACCCGGCGACGACTGATCGGAGGGTGGAACGGAGGAAGCCACTCAGTCCAGTAGCTAGCTCGTCCAGGTCTACCCAGACCGTGAGTGAGAGAGGCCCCTCTCTCTTACAACAACATCTGGGCCCAGATGTTGTACGTAACGTTCGTCAGTCGGAGCATACGCCCACTCCTCCTGCTTGGGACGCTCCGTCACATAGACAGTCCGGCGTGGCTAGTCTATTGGCTTTCTCATCCTCATGGCAGCACACACGACTGCACCTTGGCTACGTGGCTGCAGATATCCAGCCTGCTTCGCCGACCAGGGATTCCACGTCGATCAGGTCACGCCATCCGGTAGCCAAGGACACGAGGCCTTTCCAGTCAGGATGTTCGCATAAAAGAAGTATGCAGGAATTAACGTACCAGGAGCTTCCAGCGGCTAAATCACGTAAGACCGCGGCTCCACAGGCCTCCGTGACGGGCTTGCTATCACAGATAGCTCAACTCATCGAAGCAGCCATCAGAAACCTTTTCAGAACAGGAACTGTCTGAGGAAGCTGGGTCGGTTCGCTCCCCTGCAGAGTCAGAAAGGGACGACCGAGATTCTCATGTGGTCCAGTCGGATGGTGAAAGGGAATCAGCGGAGCTGGAATTTTCCCTTTCCGAACAACATAAGGTGGCCATAGATTTCATCCAGCAGCACCTTCCAGAAGTTGTTCCTCCGGACCAAAATGCTGCGTTACCTGATAAGAGACTGATAGCGTCACTGGACACAGATTTTTTCGACTGGAATAGGGACATTGCGCCTGAGTTTCCGACCCAATCCAGAAATGTCACATGGACATTTGAACTACTTAATGATGCAATATTCAAGCTAGCCTCTAAGACTGGCAAATCCGGTTTCTTATCGTCTCATGCTCTACAGCTGCCTTTCATCAATAATAGAAATAGATTTGAAACGTCGGGGCATGGCATGCCGAGAGTTCCTCTGCGTTAAGACGACCAGGCAGAAGACTTGGAGTTGTCATTGCTGGCGTCTATGTCGATTCACTCCAGTACTCTGGAGACGACAATCTCGTCTGACAGAATCAGTTTAGATGCCTTATCCTACGCAGATCACCTTACCAGAGCATTATCACAACATCTCGAAGGAAAAGAATTCCAGGATGTTCAAACTTCTTTGAGAGTTCTTTCGAGGGCCATAGCATATTCTACGTATAACTCCGCCCTTTCAGTGGCAAATCAGGAGTTAGTCAGACGTGATGCTGCCCTGGCTGCATCCACAAGAGTGGATAGTAAGGTGAAAAACTCTCTTCGAGTTGCTCTGGTCTCCGGAGAGCTTCTCTTCGGCGGTTAGCTTTTTATAATCTATGATCAGATTACTAAGAAAGCTTCAGACTCTCTGCTTTTTAAATCCGCTTCGAAAAAGTCGGACTCAGCAGAGAGGAGTAAGGCAGGCACTTCTGGGGCGAGTACGTCCAAGGGAAGTTCCTATAGAGGATCTAAGAAAGCCTCTTTGTCTTACTTTAGAGACTGTCAGAGTAGCGACTCAGGTAGGGGTCGTAATGCTGGCCGAGACAACTGGTCAGACGCCCCTAGGTCGACTGGGCGAGGTGCGGGTCGTGGAGGACGTAGTTTCTCCTCCCGCAAGCTTTGCAGGTCCAGGAGGTGATGGACTAAACCTCTATTGCGTTCCAGTGGGCGGAAGGCTGTCGAGATTCTTAACCAATTGGTTGTCAATTACGGACGACCCATGGGTGCAAGGGGTTATTTCCGAAGGTCTAAAACTGTCCTTCAAGGAAAAATCTCCGTTAACTCGAAGTCCATGTTGGACTCAGCTTCCGTCAAACCTTCAGAAGAGAGATTCGCTTCTATCAGAAGTCCAATCTCTTCGGGAGAAGAACGCAATAGAGGTCGTAGAAAACCAGGAATCTCCAGATTTCTACAGTCACCAGTTCCTGGTTCCAAAACCAGACAGCTCGTTTCGTCCAGTTATAGATCTGAGCTGGATAAACAAGCTGATCGTGCTTCGAAATTTTATATGGAGACCATCTGATCGGTCAGAGCAAGCATTCGAGTGAACGATTATGCTGCAAGCCTAGATCTCAAGGATGCATACTTTCACGTCATGGTACATCCGGCATTCAGAAAGTATCTTCGCTTCGTTGCCCTAGGATTCGTATATCAGTTCCGAGCAATGTGCTACGGTCTGAATCTAGCGCCCTGGGCTTTCAGTCGAATAATAATGAACTCGGAAATGACTCATTTCCGAGCTCATTCGTCTGCGGTAACGTCGGCCTACTTGGACAACATTCTTCAGAGGTGCGGCAACAAGTTAATGCTTCAGAACAATGTTCAGAGTCTGCTTCAACTGCTCTGATGTCTCAGTTTCATAGTAAACGAAAAGAAGTTGGATCTAGTGCCGTCCAAGTCATTCATCCACTTTGGAATGAGCTTCGAGACGCACAACAATTTCGTTCGTCTGCCGTTAACCAGAGCGAAATTAGTCAGTTGTCACGCTCGCTTTTGTCTTCACTCAGATGTAGTAACAGCAAGAGAATTCATGCGACTGATGGGTTTGTGCGGAGCCGCCGCAGATCTTATTCCGATAGGGCGACTACTCACTCGTCTGCTCCAGTTATTTTTTACTAAGAATTGGAGTGTGAAGATTCATTTGCTCGAAACGAACATCATCTTGTTGAATCAAGTGAAACAAGAGATTCAGACTTGGGCAGATATTCAGTGGTTAACTCAGGGAGTACCACTGCAACTGCCGGATCCGATTTTTACGATAATGACGGATGCGAGTCAAACAGGTTGGGGCGCAACTTTGAGCCCAACAGATTCGAGGTGCCAGGGTCTTTGGGATCCACTGTTCCTAAACAAGCACATAAACATCAAAGAGGTAATGTCAATTTGGCTTGCGCTACGTCATTGGATGAACATTGTTCAGAATTCGCATGTTCAAATTCTGTTCGACAATTCGTTAGTAGTAGCGTATATTCGGAACCAGGGAGGCATTCATTCCATTCCGTTGTTCAGCTTAATGGAAAGAATCCTTCTGTTTGTCCTAGAACATCAGGTTCTTCTGTCGGTCTGTCATATTCCGGGTCATCTGAACGTTCTAGCGGACTCCCTTTCTCGGAAAGGTCGTTTGTTGCCGTCAGAATGTACTCTCAACAAACAAGTATTTAATCAGATTTGCTACCAATGGTATTGTTCTATGATAGACTTATTTGCGACGCATTTCAACAATCAGTTGCAGACGTATGTGTCGCCATGCCCAGATCCTCGAGCGTTTGCAGTAGATGCCCTCTCGATCTCTTCAGACGGAATGATAGGATACGCTTATCCTCCAGCTCCATTGATTCAACAGATATTGCTAAAAATCAAGCAATTTCACTGCAAGATTCTGTTGGTAGCATCTCTGTCACCCCAGAGACCATGGATAAATCTACTCAGGTGTCTGTTGTGAGACATTCTGCGGAAGCTTCCTCCACGGGAGGACCTTCTTTCGCAGGGGACACACTGCATCACAACCCGCAAGGTCTCAACCTTCACGTATTTCTGTTGTGCGGTCCTTCTTGCATGGCAAGCATTTTACAGGACGAGCAGTGGACGCAATTTCTAACTGTAGGAGGACCTCCTCTTTGCTAAATTATGCTGCTAAGTGGAAGGTTTTCTCTCAATGGTGTAGGGATCATTCTGTTGATATTTATGATCCCTCCATTCCAGACATTGCTAATTTTCTGGTCTACTTATTTAACGAGATCAAACTGCAGCCAATAACTATTAAGGGTTATAGGTCTATGCTGTCGGATACCTGTGCTCATCATGATAGCTTACAAATTGGATCTAATGTCTCTTTATCTAAGTTAGTGAAAAACTTTTCGATAAATAGACCTAGAACCCTTAGGTTAATTCCTAAGTGGAATTTAGCTTGGGTTCTCCTGAAGCTAAAAGAAGAGCCATTTGAGCCTCTTGATACAGTGGACTTCAAATACTTATCTTATAAGACAGCTTTTCTCTTAGCCTTCTCTTCTGCTAGAAGAGTTAGTGAGCTTCATGCACTATCTGTTGATGATTCTCACTATCGTAGTGTTGGTAATACTATTACATTGACTACTAATGTTGGATTTTTGGCTAAGAATCAGGCTCCTAATAAGTACCCTGAACCTATTGTTATTAAGGCTCTTCCGTCTTCAGACAGACATAGACCTTTGCTTTGTCCAGTTAGAGCTATGCGTATTTACAAACGTAGATCTGAGTTTATCAGAAAGGGATGTAAGCATTTATTTCTGTCTCTGCTGCCTAATAGAAAGGATATTACAGTCCGTTCTATTGCAAGGTGGATTCAATTAACTATTCGTACTGCTTATGAAAAATTATCTTCAACTCAGCAGTCTGTGCTTAAGATTTCGGCGAATGAAGTAAGAGCGCTTTCTACAGCTTGGGCTTATGCTAATAGTGTTGCTATTACCGATTTGATGAAGGCTGCATTATTGTTCTCAGCCTTCCACGTTCACAAATTTTTAGCTTAGAAATATTGAGTCCATTTCTGGCGACCTGCGTTGTTTAGGTCCGTTATCTGTTGCTCAGAATGTCGTCCACTAAACAGTTGCAACTATAGTTATGCAGGCTTTCTTTTCTGGCAGTGACTCTGTCCTGCTGCCCTCTTCGTTCTGGGGTATTTGACCCAGAGCAAGGGGAAGGTGGGGGAGGGGGATTGTGTTCCCTTATATCACCTGCTTTATAGTGAAAAGCAAGGGAATACCTCCTCTGGAGTCAGTAATTTCAAGTCGGTGCCGGGATGGTTTTAAAGTGTAAAGCTAATGTCTATCTCATTTATGTAATATTTTTAAAGTGTAGCTCGGTGTGAAGCATTTGTATAAGTCATGTGTCATTCGAGCATTAATATACAATCCTCGGACACTTTTAAATGAGAATAAAGAGTCTCATTCACTGGACTATCTTTATTTATTGGCTTTCCTTTAAAAACATTAGTATAATGGGTTATAATGGATGTTAATAGAGATCATTGATGTTATTGTGCTCAATTACGGAATGGTATTGGGTCTTTCTTTTTTGGTATAAACAAGAAAGATACATGTAAAGCCTGTTCTCCTTTTCTCCTTGAGGGGATAATTCTGTTTACATGTAATTGAGTCTATTGGATTTTCCTTTATGTCCTAGGCCCACCAGCCTTTTTTCTATTCAGCTAAGTCTGGGTCATTGGTACAGTATAAAAATGTTAAAAGATTTATAGTAATTTATATATTTTTATTACCTGCGTTGCCAGCAGCAGAGCAGGTCTAGTAACCGCTCGACTCTGTCCGTCAGTCCATGTCCGTCAGTCTGTCCGAAACACTTTTTCCGTCAAAGTTTTCTTGGCTTCTATGAAAGGGAATGATTTTATATTTGGTCTGCTGCTTCATAATGATGAGTTGTATCGTGTAAGTAATTTTCAAATCTGCCGTGCAGCCACTTCCTGTTTGCCGATACTTTGAAATTTTACTGTACCCACTGAACATTGAAATTTTTCGTCAAGGTTTTCTCGACTTCTATGCAAGGGATTGATTTTATGTTTAGTCTGCTGCTTCATAATGATGAGTTGTATTGTGTAAGCAATTTTCAGATCTGCCATGCAGTCACTTCCTGTTTGCCGATACTTTGAAATTTTACTGTACCCACTGAACATGGAAATTTTCCGTCAAGGTTTTCTTGGCTTCTATGCAAGGGATTGATTTTATATTTGGTCAGCTGCTTCATAATGATGAGTTGTATCGTGTAAGCAATTTTCAGATCTGCCGTGCAGCCACTTCCTGTTTGCCAATACTTTGAAATTTTATTGTACCCACTGAACATTGAAATTTTTCGTCAAACTTTTCTCGGCTTCTGTGCAAGGGATTGATTTTATATTTCATCTGGAGCCTGATAATGATCAGTTGTATCGTGTATGCAATTTTCAGATCTGCCGTGCAGCCACTTCCTGTTTGCCGATTCAATTGCATGCAGCGACGCAGGTCCAGACCCGGTATTGGTTTTGGCTTGTTTATGCTTACCAGTGACCCAGACGTGGATGGCCCTCCCATGAGTTGGGAACTCATACCTCCCCGCTGATTTCATAACACTTACCAGGCACTGGCTGTAAGAATGAGGATTTGGCGCCAATTTTGGTACTTCCTTGACACTGCGCATGCGCAGTGGATAAAAGTATGGAGGACCACATAGGACATTGATTTTTTGGATTTTGATGCAAATTTTGGGGATTGGGGGGGCAAAATTTGTGTTTGGCCCTAGAATTTTAAGAGTTAGCACCAGCTAAGTCTGGGTCATTGGTAAGTATAAAAAATATATAAATTACTATAAATTTTTTAACTTTTTTTCTATTTCTTTCCTCCAATATGCAAAAAATTTATAGTAATTTGTATATTTTTTATACTTACCAATGACTCAGACGTGGCTGGCCCTCCCATGAGATGGGAACTCATACCTCTCCGCTGATTTCATAACACTTACCAGGCACTGGTTGTAAGAATGAGGATTTGGCGCCAATTTCAGTACTTCCTTGACACTGCGTATGCGCAGTGGATAAAAGTATGGAGGACCACATAGGACATTGATTTTTGGGATTTTGATGCAAATTTGGGGGATTGGGGGGTGCAAAATTTGTGTTTGGCCCTAGAATTTTAAGAGTTAGCATCAGCTAAGTCTGGGTCATTGGTAAGTATAAAAAATATATAAATTACTATAAATTTTTTAACTTTTTTTCTATTTCTTTCCTCCAATATGCAAAAAAATTATAGTAATTTATATATTTTTTATACTTACCAATGACCCAGACGTGGATGGCCCTCCCATGAGTTGGGAACTCATACCTCCCCGCTGATTTCATAACACTTACCAGGCACTGGTCGTAAGAATGGGGATTTGGTGCCAATTTCGGTACTTCCTTGACATTGCGCATGCGCAGTAGATAAAAGTATGGAGGACCACATAGGACATTGATGTTTTGGATTTTGATGCAAATTTTGGGGATTGGGTGGGCAAAATTTGTGTTTGTCCCTACAATTTTAAGAGTTAGCACCAGCTAACTCTGGGTCATTGGTAAGTATAAAAATATATAAATTACTATAAGTTTTTTAACTTTTTTTCTATTTCTTTCCTCCAATATGCATTTTTAACTCTTTACAGTCACTTCATTTGGAACTTTTTTTTAAAACTCACGTAATGGCTCCGACTATTTTGTGTCTAAGCATTGCCATTGCTGGGACAGTCGGGCTGCATGCGTGACATCACTCTAGTTTGATTTAAATTAGATTTTTTTGATTTAAATCGATTTATTTGATTTTTATTTCCATACTATAAATTATTCACCAGAGGCTACTTATTCTCACATGATTCCTTTGGATAAAAGAAACTGCGTGTATTGGCAGGAGTTTGTATCAATGTCTGCCCAAAGAATGGACACAAATAACTGATACTAAAACATTTACCTGTGTTAACCATTTCAGTCTTTAAGGTAGTATGAGGGGAAGAATTCCAGAATATATTTGGCACAGAATAGACATTTGGCATAGATGGAAATAGAGAGGAATCATTGAAACTTGTGTTTTCTCACTGTTATAGCATTGGTGGATGGAAGATGACTTCTTGAAAATCATTTTTGATACTTTTGATACTTAAATCACTGATCGTTGTTCTTGGAGTTGATTTCATACTTTTGACGGGTTCATTGAAAGATTATCATATATATGGTTTAAAATCTATGTTCACTTAAATATAGTTTTATTCATGTTAGCTGAAAATTATATATACTTATAAAAGATTCGGGAACATTTAACTTCCCTACAGCATGTTCCAGCAGTCAAGACAAGTGGGATGTGTATCTTCCCACTCTATAGATTAGTCCTAACTGTCATAAACAAGAGCTAAAAACTGTATTTCAACGGTTAATATACATTCCATCTTGTTTCAGCTCATTTCCAAGTTGTTTTGAAAATATTTCTGAATATTTGTAAATTTTTTATTCAAATCAATTATTTTTAAAAAATTGATTTAAATCAGCCAACCCTGCTTGCACTACAGTGGAAGACCCTAACTCGGTTAAAATACTCTATTTTAATCTTTCTCAAGACATTTGGAAAAGAAAAGTGTTGTAAAAACACCACGAAAAAATAAGCCAAAAGTGGGTCGAGCACCATCAGCGCACACCCAGTAGGGGACGCTCTTCTCTTAGTACAATTCCACGACTTCCGTTAACCAGTGCGCAAAACAGTCATCAAACCATTCTTTTTTCATCCGACGTTCAAGGATGATGTTCGGCCATTTGTATTATGAAACAGTGATAATTCAACTCATCGATAATGGTTTCCTATGTTTGGAATTATGGATCTGAGGATCGTATAATAACAGGACTGTGTTTTATATATTCTCATTATTATTTTCAACCACATTTTCATTAGCCACCCCACAATGAAGTTTATTTGTTGATGAATGTAATTTTTAGCAACTCTGCACCTTTGGGTACTCCTGGTGCCCAATTTTGGTGGAGGCTGAGCGCAGTCTTGGTGCTGTCTCTATGAATCTATTTGCGTCACTCCACAGAGCAGTTCATTTGGCGAATATCTGTTTGCAAATGCAATTTTGAGCTGCTCTGCACTTTTGGGCACCATGGTACCCAATTTAGGGAGGGTCTAGTGTCCAATCCTAATGGCACTCTTCATTAATCTGTTTCTTCCACCCTGCAATGCAGTGTATTTGGCAAGAATTAGTTGATGTCTGGAATTTTGAGCAATTCAGCAATTTTGCCCACTTCTGGTGCCCAATTTTGGGAGGGTCTTATGTCTTCGTGGGAAAATTCATGAATCTATTTTGGGAAACTTAACATTTTGGGAAACCCTGGTGCCCAATTTTGGGAGGAACTGATCCTAAGTCTTGATGGAAATCTTCATGAATATTTTTCTGCCACTCCACAATGCAGTTTGTTTGGAGAAAATTAGTTTTTGAATGCGATTTTCAGTAGCTTTGCACTTTTGGGCACCCCTCATGCCAAATTTTGGGAGAGTCTGATGCCCAATCTTTGTGGCTCTCCTCATGAATCTCTTTGTGCCACCCCACAATGCAGTTTATTTGGCGATAATTGATTCATGAATTTTATGAATTTTTTATTTTGAGCAACTCGGCACTTTTGGGCACCCCTGGTGCCCCAAAAATGGAGAGTTCAATGCCCGATCTTTGTTTGTTTTGTGAAAATCAGTTAATGAATGTGATTTTTAGCAACTTTGCACTTTTGGGCACTCCAGGAGTCCAATTTTGGGAGGGTCCAATGCCCAATCTTGGTGGCAATCTTCATGAATCTATTTGTGCCAAGCCACATTGCAGTTTAATTGCTGAAAATCGGTTGATGAATGTGATTTTGAGCAACTTGACACTTTTGGGCATGTCTGGTGCCCAATTTTATGAGGGTACAGTACTCAATCTTAATGGCAATCTTCATGAATCTATTTGTGCCTCCCCATAATGCAGTTTATTTGGCAAAAATCAATCTCCTTGTGCCCAATTTTGGGAGGGTTTGATGCCCCCCAATCTTGTTGGTTATCTTCATGGATCTGTTTTTGCCACCCTGCAATGCAGTTTATTTGGCGAAAGTCGGTAGATGATGGCGATTTTGGGCAATTTTGCACTCTGGGGCACTCCTTGTTCCCAATTTTGGGAGGGTTTAATTCCCCCCAATCTTGTTGGTTATCTTCATGAATTTGTTTGTGCCACCCTGCAATGCAGTTTATTTGGCGAAAGTCGGTAGATGACGACGATTTTGGGCAATTTTGCACTCTGGAGCACTCCTTGTTCCCAGTTTTGGGAGGGTTTGATTCCCCCCAATCTTGTTGGTTATCTTCATGAATCTGTTTGTGCCACCCTGCAATGCAGTTTATTTGGCAAAAGTTTGTTGAATGCGATTTTGAGCAACACATCACTTTTTGGCATCCCAATTTTGGGAAGTTCTGATAATAAATCTTTTTGGTTATCTTCATGAATCTATTTGTGCCAACCCACAATGCAGTTTATTTGGCAAAAATCGATTGCCAAATGGAATTTTTAGGCACTTCTGGTGCCCAAATTTGGTGAGGGGTTGGTGCCCAGTCTTAGTGGCAGTCTTCTTGAATCAATTTGTGCCACCCCACAAAGTAGTTTATTTGTCAAAAATTGATTGATGAATGCAATTTTGAGCAACTCTGCACTTTTGGGCATCCCTGGTGCCCAATTTTGGTTGAGCACAATGCCTAATCATATGTTGGAAGCTTCATGAATCTACTGTACCACCCCACGATGTAGTTGATTTGGCCTAAATCGGTTCATGAATGTGATTTTTAGCAAGATGGCACTTTTGTGTGCAACTGGTGCCCAATTTTTTGAGGGCCTGATGCCCAGTCTTCGTTAGATTGCAACCAAGACTGGGCATCAGGCCCTCACATAATTGAGCAACAGTTGCACCCAAAAGTTCCGAGTTGCTAAAAATCTTTGTGACTCTCTTTATGAATCTCTTTGTGCCACCCCACAATGCAGTTTATTTGGCGATAATTGGTTTATGAATTTTGATTATGAGCAACTCAGCACTTGGGCACCCCTGTTGCCCAAAAAATGGAAAGTTCAGTGCCTAATCTTGGTGACAATCTTCATGAATCTATTTGTTCCAACCCACAATTTAGTTTATTTGGCGAATATCAGTTTATGAATGTGATTTTGAGCAACTTTGCACTTTTGGGCATTGTGGTGCCCAATTTACAGAGGGTCTATTGCCCATTCTTACTTGCAGTCTTCATGAATCTATTTGTGTCACCCCCACAATGCAGTTTTCTTTGTGAAAATTGGTAGATTAATGCTGTTTTAGGCAGTTCAGCACTTTTGGGCACTCCTGGTGCCCAATTTTAGGAGGGTCAATGCACAAACTAGGTGGCAATCTTCATGGCACCCCACAAATCAGTTTGTTTAGTTGAAATCAGTTTATGAATACAAATATTGAAAAATATGGCACTTTTGGGAACCCTTGGTGCCCAATTTTGAGAGGGCCTGATGCTCAATCTTGATGGCAAGCTTCCTGAACCTGTTTTTGCCACCCCTCAGTGCAGTTTATTTGGTGAAAATCAATTGATGAATGCGATTTTGAGCAACTTTTGTGCACCATTTGTGCCCAATTTCAGGATGGTGCGATGCTCAATCTTGATGGTAATCTTCATGAATATATTTGAGCCACCTCCACAATGCAGTTTATTTGTCAAAAATGTATTGATGAATGCGATTTTGAGCAACCCAGCACTTTTGGGCTCACCTGGTGCCCATTTTACAGAGGATCCGATGTCCAATCTTGGTGACAATCTTCATGAATCTATTTGTGCCAATGGCACCTATTTGGTGGAAATCGGTTTATGAATGCGATTTTGAACAACACGGCATGTGAGCAACTCCGGCACTTTTGGGTACTCCTGGTGCCCACTTGTTGGAGGAGCTGATGCAATATTGAGCAACTCAGCTGCACGCTTGAACACCCTTGATGCCCAAATTCGAAGGAGCCAATGTCCAATCTTGTGGCAGTCTTCATGAATCTGTTTCTACCAGCCCCACAATACAGTTTTTTTGGCAAAAATTGGTTGATGAATGCGATTTTGAGCAACTCGTCACTTTTTTGCACCCCTAGTGCCCAATTTGGTTATCGTCTGATGCGTAATCTTGGTGCGAATCATTATAAATCTATTTATGCCTCCCCAAAATGTAGTTTATTTTCCGAAAATCTGTTGACAAATGCGATTTTTAGCAACTCAAGACTTTTTTGGCTCCCCTGGTGCCCGACATTGGGAGTGCCCGTATCAAATCTTGGTGGCAATCTTCATGAATCTATTAGTGCCTCCCCACAATGCAGTTTATTTGGTGAAAATCAATTGATGAATGCATTTTTGAGCAGCTCGGCACTTTTGGGCACCCCTGGTGCCCAATTTGAGGAGAGTCATATGCCCAATCTTCATGGGGAGGTTCATAAATTTATTTGCACCACACCCACAATTTAGTTTATTTGGCAAAAATCGGTTGATTAATATGATTTTGAGCAATTCAGCACTTTTAGGCACCCCTTGTGCACCAAAAATGGGAGGGTTCGATACCCAATCTTGGTGGAAATCTTCATGAATCTATTTGTGCCACCCTGCAATGTATTTTGTTTGTCAGAAATTGGTTAATGAATGTGCTTTTGAGTAACTTGGCGCTTTTTGGCACCCACTGTGCCCAGTTTTTGGATGGTCCAATGCCAATCTTTGTAGCAGTCTTAGTGAGGCAATTTGTGCCATCTCCACAATTCAGTTTATTTGCCAAAAGTCGGTAGATGAATGCAATTTTGGGCAACTCTGCGCTCTGGGGCACCCCTGCTGCCTGATTATTGGAATGTCCAATGCTCGATCTTGGTGGCAATCTTCATGAATATATTTGTGCCACCCATCAATGCAGTTTATTTGTCAATAATTGGTTAATAAAAGCAATTTTGAGCAACTCGGCACTTTTGGGCATCCCTGGTGCCCCAAAAAATAGGATTGTCTAATGCCCAATCTTGTTGGCAGTCTTCGTGAATCTATTTGTATGATCCCCACAATGTAGTTTATTGGTTGAAAATAAGTTGATGAATGTGATTTTTAGCAACTTGCCTCTTTGGGGTGCCCCCAGTGCCCAATTTTGGAAGGGTCTAATGCCCAATCTTCATAAATGTACTTGTGCCACCCCATAGTGCAATTTGTTTGGTGAAAATCAGTTGATGAATGCAATTTTTAGCAACTTTGCATTTTTCAGCTCTCCTGGTGCCCCATTTTCGGAGAGCCTGATGCCCATTCTTGGTGGCAATCTTCATGAATCTATTTGTGTCTCCCCACAATGCAGTTTATTTGGTGAAAATCAGTTGATGAATGCAATTTTGTGCAGCTCTGCACTTTTGGGCACCCCTGGTGCCCATTTTGAGGCGGGTCAGATGCCAATATGTCAAATCATGGTAGGAATCTTTATGATTCTATTTGTGCCACTCACAACAATGCAGTTTCTTTTTCAAAAGCAAATGGTGAATGCGATTTTGAGCATTTCAGCACTTTTTGACACCCCTGGTGCCCAATTTTGTTACGGCCCAATGCCCAATCTTTGTTGAAAGCTTCTTGAATCTATCTTTGCCACCCCAGAATGTCGGTTATTTGGTGATAATCAGTTGTTGAATGCGATTCTTAGCAACTGGGGACTTTTGGGCACTTCTCATGTCCAAAATTGGTGAGTGACCGATGCCCAGTCTTCGTGCAATCTTCATGAATGCATTGTTCCAGCCCACATTGCATTTTATTTGTCAAAAATCTATTTATGAATGCTATTTTGAGCAATTTGGCACTTTAGGGCCCCCCTGGAGTCCAATTTTGGGAGGGTCTGTTGCTCAATCCTGGTCGCTTTCTTCATGAATCTATTTGCACCACCCCACAATCCAGTTTGTTTGGCAAAAATTGATGAATGCGCTTTTGAGCAACTTGACACTTTCGGGAACCTCTGGTGCCTAATTTTGTCAGGGTTCAAATGCCCCCACAATGATGACATTCTTCGTGAATCTATTTGTGCCACCCCTGTACTGCAGTTTATTTCCCAAAATCGGTTGATGTCTGCAATTTTGAGCAATTTAGACTTTTGCACATTCTTTGTGCCCAATTGTGGGAGGGTCTGATGTTCAAGCTTTGTGGGAAACTCCATGTATCTATTTTGGGAACTTTGCATTTTGGACATCCCTGGTGTACAGTTTTGGGAGTTTCTGGTGCTCAGGCTTGGTGGCAATCTCCCTGAATATATTTCTGCTTCCCCCTCCCCCCCCCCCCCCCAATCTCTCTGAATATATTTCTGCTTCCCAACAGGATTTAATACCCTTTCTGGGTGGCAATCTTCATGAATCTATTTGTTACATCCCCACAATTCCACTTATTTGGCAAAAATTGGTTGATGAATGCGATTTTGAGCAACTTAGCACTTTGATACACGCCCTGTTCCAAATTCTGGAAGGGTCCAATGCCACACTTCGTTGCAATCTTCATGAATCTATTTTGGCCACCCCTCAATGAAGCTTATTTTGTGAAAATTAGTTGATGAATGCGATTTTAAGCAACCTTTTGCTTTTAGATATCCCTGGAGCCCAATTTCGTGAGGTTCCAATGCCCATTCTTTGTTGGAAGCTTCATGAAACGGTCTGTACCACCCCACTCAGAATGTAGTTCATTTGGCAAAAATCCCTTGATGAATGGGATCTTTAGCAACTCAGCACTTTTGGGTACTTCTGGTTCCCAAATTTTTTGAGGGGCTGATGACCTGCAGCAGTCTTGGTGGCAATCTTCATGAATCTATTTGTGACACCCGTCAATGCAGTTCATTTGATGAATATCAGTTTAAGAATGTGAAATGAACCTGGCATTTTTGGGTGCCATTGTGTCCCACTTAAGGAGGGTCCAGTACTCAATATAGGTAGCAATCTTGATGAATCTATTTGTGCCACCCCACAATGCAGTGTGTTTGGTGAAAATCAGTTGATGAATGCCACCTGGTGGCCAAATTTTGCAGAGTCTGCTGCCCAATCTTGGTGGCAATCTTCATGAATCTATTTGTGCTACTCCGCAATGCAGTTTATTTTTATTCTTTGTCAAAAACCGGTTGGTGAATGCGATTCTGAGCAACTCAGGCTCCTCCCAAATTTGGGCATCACGGGTTCCCAAAAGTGCAAATTCCAATCTTGTGGCAATCTTCGTGAATCTGTTTCTGTCACCCCCACAATGCAGGGAAAATTGATTGATGAATCTGATTTTGGGCAACTCATCATTTTTTGACACCCCTGGTGCTCAATTTGGTGATCCTCGGATGCCTAATTTTAGTGGGAAGCTTCATCAATCTATTTGTTCCACCCCACGCTGTAGTTTATTAGCTTAACTTGACAAAGTCAAGATAAGCTATTACCATCACGCGTGCAGAAGTCTATTAGTCTGCAAGTCTGTTAGTCTGTGAGTCTTTTCTCATTTTCATTTAGCACAGGCTACATCCCGTAGTTCTTGTCTGATCGTCACAAAATTTCATATGCAGGTTTGGGGTCATGTCTAGATGAGAACATCCCCTTTTGGTCGTGATCGGTCAACTGGTATGGCTGCCCGAGCCCAAAACCCGAAAACTATTAGCACTGTCTGCAGGTCGTATTTATGAAGGGATTTCATTGTAACTTGGTAGGATGCCTCTGTATAATGCCTGGATGAGAACGTCCCCTTTTGGTCATGATCCATCAACCATGATGTCTGCTCAAAGCCTGAAACCCAAAAACTTCTAACACAGTCTGCAGGTCATATTTAATATGGAGGGATTTCATTGTAACTTGGTAGGATGACTCCGCATGATGTCTAGATGAGCACTTCCCCATTTGGTCTTGATCTGTCAACCGTGACGACTTCTCGAGCCCAAAACCCAAATACCTTTAGCACACTCTACAGGTCATATTCATGGAGGGATTTCATTGTAACCTGGTCGGTTGACTTCATATAATGTCTAGATGAGAACGTCCCCTTTTGGACGTGATTGGGCAACTGTGACGGCTACAGGGGCCCGAAGCCCAAAAACCTTTAGCATAGTCTACAGATCATATTTATGAAGGGATTTCATTGTAACTTGGTAGGTTGACTCCAAATAATGTCTCGATGAGAACATCCCCTTTTGATCGCGATCATTCAGCCTTGATGGCTGCCCGAGCCCAAAAACCTTTAGCATAGTCTGTAGGTCATATTTATGGAAGGATTTCATTGTAACTTGTTAGGTTGACTCCATATAATGCCTAGATGATGACATCCCCTTTTGGTCATGATTGGTAAACTGTGATGGCTACAGGTGCCCGAAGCCGGAAAACCTTGAGCACAGTCTACAGGTCATATTTATGAAAGGATTTCATTGTAATTTTGTAGGATCACTGCAGATGATGCCCAGATAAGAATGTCCCCTTTTGGTTTTGATCATTCAACCATGATGGCTGCCCGAGCCCGAAGCCCGAAAACCTTTAGCACAGTCTACAAGTCATATTCATGAAGGGATTTCATTGTAACTTGGTAGGTTGACTTCATATCACAGGTCACAGTCATTTAGCCTTTGAGCGCCGACCGACTGCAAACACCTTTAGCATAGTCTAAAGGTCGTATTTATGGAGGATTTCTTTGTAACTTGTTTGGTTGACTCCATATAATGCCTAGATGATGACATCTCCTTTTGGTCATGATTGGTCAACTGTGACAGCTACAGGGGCCCGAAACCCCAAAACCTTCACAGTCTACAGGTCATATTTATGAAGGGATTTCATTGTAACTTCGTAGGATCACTCCAGATGATGCCCAGATGAGATTGTCCCCGTTTGGTTGCGATTATTCAACCATGATGGCTGCCTAAGCCCAAAGTTCGAAATCCTTTAGCACAGTCTACAGGTCATATTTATGAAGTGATTTCATTGTAATTTTGTAGGATCACTGCAGATGATGCCCAGATAAGAATGTCCCCTTTTGGTTGCGATCATTCAACCATGATGGTTGCCCGAAACCCGAAAACCTTTAGCACAGTCTACAGGTCATATTTATGAAGGGATTTCATTGTAACTTGGTCAGTTGACTTCATATAATGTATAATGTCTAGATGAAAACGTCCCCTTTTGGATACGATTGGGTAACTGTGACGGCTACAGGGGCCGAAGCCCGAAAACCTTTAGCATAGTCTACAGGTCATATTTATGAAGGGATTTCATTGTAGCTTGGTAGGATGACTCCAAATAATGTCTAGATGAGAATGTCCCCTTTTGGTCACGATCATTCAGCCTTGATGGCTGCCCGAGCCCAAAAACCTTTAGCATAGTCTGTAGGTCATATTTATGGAAGAATTTCATTGTAACTTGTTAGGTTGACTCCATATAATGCCTAGATGATGACATCCCCTTTTGGTTGTGATTGGTCATCTGTGACGTCTGCAGGGGCCCGAAGCCCGAAAACCTTGAGCACAGTCTACAGGTCATCTTTATGAAGGGATTTCATTGTAACTTCGTAGGATCACTCCAGATTATGTTCAGGTGAAAATTCCCTTTTTGGTTGCGGTCATTCAACCATGATGGCTGCCCAAGCCCAAAGCCCAAAAACCTTTAGCACAGTCTTCAGGGCATATTTTTGAAGGGATTTCATTGTAACTTGGTAGGTTGACTTCATATAATGTCTAGATGAGAACATCCCCTTTTGGACACAATTGGGCAACTGTGATGGCTACAGGGGATCGAAGCCCGAAAACCTGTAGCACAGTCTACAGGTCATATTTATGAAGGGATTTCATTGTATCTTAGTAGGATGACTCCAAATAATGTCTAGATGAGAATGTCCCCTTTTGATCACAGTCATTTAGCCTTTGAGTGCTGCCCGAGCCCAAAAACCTTTAGCATAGTCTATAGGTCGTATTTATGGAGGATTTCCTTGTAACTTGTTAGGTTGACTCCATATAGTGCCAAGATGATGACATCTCCTTTTGGTCATGATTGATCAACTGTGACAGCTACAGGGGCCCGAAACCCAAAAACCTTCACAGTCTGCAGGTCATATTTATGAAGGGATTTCATTGTAACTTCGTAGGATCACTCCAGATGATACCCAGATGAGATTGTCCCCCTTTGGTTGCGATCATTCAACCGAGCCCAAAGTTTGAAAATCTTTAGCACAGTCTACAGGTCATATTTATGAAGGGATTTCATTGTAACTTGGTAGGTTGACTTCATATAATGTCTAGATGAGAATGTCCCCTTTTTGACGCAATTGGGCAACTGTGGTGGCTAGAGGGGTCCAAAGCCCGAAAACCTT
The DNA here is from genome assembly GCA_031216915.1 of Pictodentalium vernedei. Taxonomy (NCBI): domain Eukaryota; kingdom Metazoa; phylum Mollusca; class Scaphopoda; order Dentaliida; family Dentaliidae; genus Pictodentalium; species Pictodentalium vernedei. The sequence goes on along the minus strand of CM062297.1, from coordinate 447,928,985 downwards.
TAGTACGGTCTATAGGTCATATTTATGAAGGGATTTCAATGTAACTTGGTAGGATGACTCCAAATAATATCTCGATGAGAACGTCTCCTTTTGGTCATGATCATTCGGCCTTGATGGCTGCCCAAAACCCAAAAACCTTTAGCACAGTCAATAGGTCATATTTATGGAAGGATTTCATTGTAACTTGTTAGGTTGACTCCATATAATCCCAAGATGATGACAACCCCTTTTGGTCATGATTGGTCAACTGTGACGGCTTCAGGGGCCCAAAGCCCGAAAACCTTGAGCACACTCTACAGGTCATATATACGAAGGGATTTGGGAGCATGGTAGCTCTGTAGGTGGAGGTGCAGGCTGCAAGCCGAGACGTCCTCGGTTCAAATCCCACCTGTGGCAACCACGTTGTGTCCTTGGGCAAGACACTTCATCTCCATTGCCCGCATGGAGGCACGGTGGCGTTGTGTACTAAGGCATACAGCACATTGATGGTGCTCGTGTCTTCAACCAATGCTAACCCTGCGTGGAGTTAGTATGTTGTGAGCTGATGGTTGCTTGCCGTTGTTTGGTGGTTCTCTCTAGGTACTCCGGCTTCCTCCACCCGTAAAACTGTCATGGTCATGATTAGCGATTCTGCATAAATGTGTGACCTTAAAAGACCAATAAATACATAAATAATATGAAGGTCTTTCATTGTAACTTCGTAGGATCACTCCAGATTATTCCCAGATAACAACGCCCCCTTTCAGTCGTGATCTTTTAACTATGATGGCTTCCTGAGCCCAAAACCCGAAAAATTTTAGTACAGACTACAGGTCGTATTTGTGAAGGGATTCATTGTAACCTTGTAGAATGACTCGGTATAATGTCGAGTTGAGGACGTCCACTTTTAGTTGCAATCCGTCTACCATCATGGCTGCATGAAGCCCAAAAACCTTTTAGCACAGTCTCCAGGCCTTATTTATGAAGAGTTTTCAATGTAACTTGATAGGAAGACTTGTTTTGGAATAATTTCACTGTAACTTGGTAACTTTCATTGACATACGTTAACTGTGAGGGTCAAAACATTAACTTTGAGGTCATATTAACCCACCCCACAGCTCATTAGTACAGTGTACACCTCATATTATTTTTATTAAAAACATAGCTTGCAGGGTACAGAAATTAACATATTCCCAATTATCAATTCTTGTCTTATTTCATAATCCTTTCATAAACATTGAACATTATTCTTTTCATCAAACACAACAGGCAGACAAGTTAAGCTACAGTGTCATTGACACTTTCATTATCTCCTGTGAAATAATGCCAGTGTCCAACACTGATCCTTTTGAAGCTTTTTGAGACAGCTTTCCAGGATCCCTATCAAGTACAGTTATTGCTAGCCTGGATTACATGTAGTAAGAAATGTCTGCATGTTCAGATTGTAAGTAATTTCTGCCCACTGATATTAAATTAAAACCCTTTCTACCTACAAATTTTTCCCCACAATGCATCTTGGAATTTAACCAATTATCTCTTGAGTTACAGATTGAGCTCTTGTCAATCAAGATTGAATTAGTTAAATTTCTAAGTTGCATTATGAAAGAGATTTGCTGTTTGAAATTTTCATATTATGCTATCGGCGTGTAAAGGGTTAAAATAATTTAAGGCAAAGCTCCTGAAGAGTGCTTGAAAATTCTCTAGAAAAGTCTTGAAAGTCTTGAATTTTTTTTTTCCTCTTATGCATGTATGAACCCTGTAATCTTGTTCAAGACACGTTGATAGGTAAAGGTAACAGAGACTTTAAGAAAACCATTAAATAATGAAAAATCATATTGTGTGTTGAGGGTATACAAAAAGGATAGAGAAGATTACTTCAATTTTGTTAGTAGAAGAGGTAAACCGAATCCTACAACATTTATGTGAAACAACTTTACATTGTACTTATATTTCAGAATAACAGAGAGTGAACAGGGGTTTGTTTTATTTTTTGGATAGAAGAAATAGTGACTGGAACTGTGTGAAATCTTTGCTGCTGAGGATTTCTGTGAGTAAATCATGCACACCCCTTGACGCATTTTTTATGAGTTTGTAATTTTTCTTAGTTACAAGATTAATGCAGTGCACTCTACTTTAGTTGATCCAGTATTGCATATTACTACTACTCACAGTTTGCTAAGGATCAACTTGACTCATCGACATACTTGTACATAAAAGGTAAATGTTTGATTCTAATCACTCACTATAATAGAATTAAACTCTCCCCTGACCCTTTAATTTGTTGTTTAATGTGTGCAATCATTCCAGGTGAATCTTAAGCTTTAAAAGTGGACCATCTCCCTTTCTGAGGATGTCAAATATTAGTCTCTTTTTGAGATTTCTTTTAACCCTTTACCCAACGAATCTACCACATCCACCTGCGTAATATGCTAATTCAACAGCTGAAAAAATACCATTTTTCAAAATATTTTCACAAAACCATATCATGTGACCCCTCTTTGGAACGAACTCATCGACAGCAGCTCATGAAGATGTTTACAATGTTAAGACAGCATGCATGTACTGCACTTTCAATGCTACAGCTCTGCAAAGTGCCCCCCCCCCCCCCTCCCCATAATGCAATTACTGGAGCCACTGTATCCACACAGACAATCAGGAGCTGACTCCACAATGCTGGACTACATGCAAGAAAACCCACAGTTTGTTTTCTTCTGCAAGGAGGACACAGACAATACAATGATGTCGTTAAACGCAAATAAACTCAATAAAAAAACTCTGCACACTAATGTTGAAATATTAATATTAGTAATTATTTACAGTGCTTGTTTCAAATATAAGCTCAGGTCCATTTTCAGAAGCTGCTGAATCTTGACCCCCCAGACTCAGCATAAATTAGTTTTCCGAGTCAGCTCTTGTTTGAACAGCTTTCTCTATTTTTGGGCGTTTATATGTTGATGCCTGTTTCTCATAAGGGTAATATCCCTTATTGATAGCTGCCTTATATTTCCTGCATTCCTTCTTGAGGTGGCCAGGAATTCCACAGAAAAAGCATTTCCTGTCATTCCGACTTATTTGTTTTTAGCTCACCTGAGCGAAGCTCAAGGTGAGCTTTACTAATTGCTTTCCGTCTGTCGTCCGGCATCGTCCAGCGTAAACTTTACAAAACCAGCTTCTCTGAAGAAACCACGGGCCCAATATTTTTCAAATGTTGGGTAAATGTTTATTACCTAATGTCAATTCAGATTTGTTCAAATGAAGTTGCCCCTCCTCCTGGGTGGGGCCACGCCCCCAAGGGGCACCAAAATCTTTGAAAATCTTCTCATGAACCAGCAGTAGCAGAGACTTGATATTTGTTATGCAGCTTCCTTTTGAGGTGTAGAATCAAGTTTGTTGAAGAGAAGTTTGTCGGGCATTAATTGCCTTCGTTATGGGAGGGGCAAAAATTTTGGCCACGCCTAAAATTTCTATTTTCTGAACTGTGAGGTCGATTTGAACCAAATTTGATATGAGATGATAATGGGTCATAAGTAGTTGATTGATGCAAAAAAAAATTTTCTCATTGCGCCGTGGGAACCTCAGGAGCTAAAAATAGGAAAAACCTTATAACTGCCATATCTCCAAAACTACACGACACAGAGAATTCTTATTTTGTATAAAGCTTACTTTTATCGAGTAGAATAGAATGGTTTAAAAAAATCCCTATCGGTTTGATCACAAGGTACTTTTTTCAGGACTTTGAAAAAGTGCTGAGTCAGCACTTTTTAACACTGTAGGCAATGGGAAAAACATCAATCAGCCCCCTGGATTCATATTTGGGGTCACTATAGAAGCCCGAATTCGAACTTAGTGCATTTCAGGCAAACTTCTTAAAAAAATCTTCTTCTCCAAATCCAGCAGGCAGAATCTTTTCATATTTGGTAAGCAACAGTGTGGGGTTGTTCTGATTCAAGTTTGTTCAAATCCCCCCCCCCCCCCCCCGGGTTTATATTTGGGCTCAGTATAGGAGCCCAAATTTGAACTTAGTGCAATTCAGGCAAATTTCTTAAAAAATCTTCTTCTCTAAATCCAGCAGGCAGAATCTTTTGATATTTGGTATGCAACATTGTGGGGTGGATCTGATTCAAATTTGTTCAAATCGGCTCCCTAGATTCATATTTGGGTTCACTATAGAAGCTTGAATTCAAACTTAGTGCATTTCAGGCAAATTTCTTCAAAAATCTTATCTAGATCCAGCAGTCAGAATCTTTTGATATTTGGTATGCAACATTGTGGGGTGGATCTGATTCAAATTTGTTCAAATCAGCCCCCTGGATTCATATTTGGGGTCACTAAAGAAGCCCGAATTCGAACTTAGTGCATTTCAGGCAAACTTCTTAAAAAAATCTTCTTCTCCAAATCCAGCAGGCAGAATCTTTTCATATTTGGTAAGCAACAGTGTGGGGTTGTTCTGATTCAAGTTTGTTCAAATCGGCCCCCTGGGTTTATATTTGGGCTCAGTATAGGAGCACAAATTTGAACTTAGTGCATTTCAGGCAAATTTCTTTGAAATCTTTTTCTCAAGATTCAGCAGGCAGAATCTTTTGATATTGGGTATGCTCCATGCTTAGGGGGGTGAGATTCAAGTTTGTTCAAGCCAAGTCCCTGGGTTCATATTTGGGCTCACTGTGGAGCCCGAATTATAACTTAGTTCAAAATGAGGAATTTTCTTTAAAAATCTTCTTCAGAATGTTTTGATATTTGGTATGCAGCATCCTTAGGGGGTGAGATTCAAGTTTATTCAAGCCATGTCCTTAGGTCCATATTTGGACTCACTGTGGGAGCTTGAATTGTAACTTAGTTCAAAATGATGAATTTTCTTTAAAAAATCTTCTTCAGATCCAGCAGTCAGAATGTTTTGATATTTGGTGTGCAGCATCCTTACGGGGGTGAAATTCAAGTTTGTTAAAGCCAAGTCCCTGAGTTCATATATGGGCTCTCTGTGGGAGCCTGAATTATAACTTAGTTCAATATGAGGAATATTCTGTAAAAATCTTTTTTTTTTAGATCCACTGGTTAGAATCTTTGGATATTTGGTATAAGCTTTTCTTAGGAGGAGCAGATGCAACTTGTTGAAATCAATTCTCTGGGTTGATATTTAGGCTACTGTGTCAGGTGAGCGCCCTCATGCCCCTTGGGGCCTCTTGTTCATTTTCAATCTTAGCTATCCTTTCATTTAAGGCATTAATTACATCTTCTCTTGACTCACTAGCAGGGTTCGTACTGGCTATGGAAACTCCTGGAAAGTTATGGAAAAACACTATTTCATTTTCCAGGACCTGGAAAGTCATGGAAAATGAGGGGTTAATTTATTTGGCTATGGAAAGGCTATGGAATTTTCGTACATGTGCTCCAATCATGGGTTGAAATATGCAGTATTGGTCGCTGTTGATTTGGGCCGAATCGTCTTTGAATCGGGGTCGAATCGTCTTTCAAATCAATTTGGGTCGAATAGTCTTGGGCCGAATTTTCCGGGGGTGTTTGTCCGTAACTCAAAAGTTTACTCTTGGAGTCAGTCGAACGTGACAACATTACAAAGAGAAATTTCGCCATTTTTCTTTCAACAAAAGTTGTGTTTACCCTTTGAACTTTTCAAAATCTATTATGCCTGGGGGTAAGTGTATATTCAATGACGCTTGGCTGCGCACAAACGATTATGTTGACTGGTTGCAGCGTATGTCCGGTGACCGACATTCTGCGCATTGTTTGCTTTGTGTCAAAAACTTTGATATTGGGAACATGGGCAAGAAGGCATTGGTCAGTCACGGGAAAGGTAAAAAGCACGTGAACCTTTTGGAGAAAAAACACCAAACATTACAGGTTTTTTCACCAATAATGCCAGTAAGACGACAGGTGATTGTTCACTTTCAGAAACGGGAGGTCAAGTTGGGACAAATCAACAAAATATTACTGTCAGAAATGAGGACACATGGAAAGCTGAGATTCGGTGGGCTCTACATACTGTTGTGTCACATCACTCATACAGAAGTATGGAGGACTCGAATCACATAGATTTTGTAAAGATTATGATATGCTGGAATTTTCTTGAAAATGTTTTGGATTTTTTTAGTCATTCAGTTTTGGATAATTTGAATTTAAAGTTTCTATAATGCCTGGTATCCCAGCTCTCTCACTGGAAGTGATATTGTCACAGATTGTTGGCACAACAAATATAAAACCACATTGCAGTTCCAATTCAGTAAGTATATTGTTTGACAATTTAGTAACAATGAATGTATGCCTGCATATGCTTGAATAAGAGATTGATTTGTAGAAAAATTCAGCATTATCTGTTTTAGTTCAGCTTACCAATAAATGATGGTTCAGGCTGGTACACATATATTGTGGTCAGTAAGAAACAAATAATGCTAAATATTCTCCAGTTCATTCAAACTGGAACTCATTTCTAGCGATATGGGTTTTAATGGAAATTGGATGGGTGGGCGATGGAAAAGCTATGGAAAACCGCTTTGACGGGTCTTGGAAATTGATTCTGTCAGGCTATGGAAAGGTTATGGAAAAGCTATGGAATTTTTTTTTCACCAACCAGTGGGAACCCTGCACTAGGTAAATCATGTGTTAAGCCTTCTTCTACTGTCTGAGCACGCAGACTATATTTAGCATTGCTCTTTCCATTGCAGCTTAACATGAATGTTTCATATTTCAGAGCCAAGTTAAGTGCTTCATCAATATTTTCAGCACTGCTTTGACAAACTGCCCAGTCCATATCTTTGTCATGAAGTGTATCACGAAAGCATTTGTAAGCAATACTATTTCGGACATCATCTGATGCAGTAGGATATGCAAACCTCACTAAGCGTTTTACATCCTGTACTAGCTCAGGTAATTGCTCACCTTTCTTTCTTATTCGGCTATCCAGTTGAGTACGATATACTTCACACTGGTTTTTAGGCTCAAATCTCGCCGTTAAACTTGATTTAAGTTGTGAATAGTCTTTAAGTTGTTCAGGCTTAAGATCAGTTAAAATACTTCTTGCATTTCCTTTCAAACATGTAGCCAGTTTCATTGCCTGTACATTATTACGCCATCCATTTAATTCAGCAACCATTTCAAAGTGACCTATGTAATCTGTCCAACTTAACTTGCCATCGTAGTAATCTGGCTTCGTATAACCAGTGTTTTGTCCATCCCTATTAGCCTCAGGGTTGACATGTGACCTCATGTGATATTCACCATTATTTAATGTCTCACGGTTGTTGTGTTTTATTGAGCTATTACACTTTGCGTCACTAGCTGATTCATCATATCAGTCATATTATTAACTGAGTCTCGCAGTAACAGTAATTCAGTCTCTACATTACTGATTCTGTCAGTATGTACTTGCTTGTTGTTGCCATTAATGACAACAGTCTCAACATTCTCCTCTGCATTCTGCTCTGATGAATGTTGAACTTCAGTTATCTGAGAAATGTCCAGTTGACCATTTGCTTGTTGGGGGTTGTGGAATTCTCTCTTGTCATTAACCGGAGTTACTCCACCAGTCTTTGTAGTTCTAGGCATTTTGCCAAACTCAGTAATGTAACCCAATCACTAAGAAATAATCTATTCTAAATGTGAGTTAATTAATATCGTTACCTCTGACACCTAAAATGTAACGGTCCAGCCCTCTAAGCTTGCCTCAACTGATCACACACTTTTTGGGCCAACCGTTGACTCGGAGGATCAACCCAGGAAAACCTGAACACTGAAATCCCTTATAACTTTAGTTACCCCAAAGTTCATATACTTATGATCACCAGTAATAATAATATAACAAATTGGTAGAGTGCTTGGTTCAATTACTGATAACCGATGACTTCAGTGTTGGTAGCAATATGCTAGTTCAATATACAGGTAATTGGGTCACCAACAGTGTTGGGTCACTGTGTCACCTGGTGGTTATTACCAACAATATGTAAATTAGCTGAAGTATAAGGACCAGTTTCTTCTTGCTGTTCAATGCTGTTATTCTGGAGTAACTGGAGCGTATGTTTTAGTTTCTTCTTTCCGTTAAAAAGTGTTATTCTTGAGTAGTTGGAGTGTGTATGTTAGATTCTTCTTTCTGTTAAATACTGTTATTCTTGATCTCTGTAAATGTGGGCCATCAGTAGTTAATACCCGATTATAGTACCCTTCAATATTTAGGCCATTCCCTATGGGCTACATCAAATGTGAGCAAGAGATTGGTGAACAGGCGCGAGTTTGCAGGGGACAAGAAAGTGCTGACAAAAAGTTAGTCGATGTGAAAATATCCCAAACACAATAAGCCAAGCTCTAGGAGCTCAGTTAGGGTAAATGCACATACATAAAGTTTGTATCAGCACTACAGGAACGTCTGTGTCAGCTACACTGTGCACCGTGTAGAACAGCTAACCAGGTATGCACTATAACTCTGAAGAGGAAGTACAAAGAACACAGGTCATTTATTAATAAAAAGGTGTCGGTAACTTGGTTGGCTTCTTTTCAGTGGAAATAAAATAATGATGTGAGAGGTGTTGTTCCGAAAATTATTTCTGGCAAATTCTGCACTAGTAGTAATTCACTCGAGTGGTTGTTATATTGCATTGGACTTGAAGCTATATTATTTTTATCTTATTAAAATAAATAAATACTGTGTTCATCGTAAACGATGTCTAACGTGAGTGTACACCCTCCCAGTATCCCTCAAACTCGACAGGACTGTGCCTGAACAGCGGTACAGGTAAAACTACTATGAGAATTTGTTGCTTAACCAATGTAAATAAATCGTAGTAAAATTTGTAGTAAAAAAGTGTGAAACCGAAAGTAGGAACTTTTGGCTAAAAGTGAGCCGTATAAATCCCAAAAGACTTTATAGAGTTCCAACAGTTATATATATGGAAGGCTCGTATTCATGGGTGTATTTTCAATCCATATTTCTTTTGTATGTACCTTTTTAAATCTAAATTATGAAGGCTTTAATTGTCTGTTTAATGTTTGTTACGATCTGTCGTATGCTGATTTTCGCTGGTAAGGCTTTGTTGTGTTGCCGGTAAATGATGTGGAGAAGACCTCCACGAATGAGCGTCACTCCTTTTATACACCTGACCTCCGGAAAGTACCTCTGGCTCTAGTTCAGCCAATGAGCTTCTGGATGTTGCTCGGATGTACCTTCACCTTCCGAAAGGGCCAATGAACTTCTGGATGTCGCTCAGATGTACCTTCACCTTCCGAAAGGGCCAATGAAAAAGTGGATGTATTGGACGTAGAAAAACTATTTCCAATTTCGGAGGTTGGAGTGTGGGAAAATAACCATGACTACTGAGAAACGTAGCTAAATTTAGTACGACTCCCATAATACTTTGCGTAGTAATGGTTGACAGAAGTAAACTTTGTGCAAAAAAATGATCTTGCAATGTGCATTTTGTCAAATATTAACACATTGACAACCCTAGCCGTAACGAATGGTGCACCAAAGGTAAAACCAGAGTTGTTGAAACTTACGCGATTTACTCTTAATTAATGTTTAATATAAATAAAAGGGGTGGAATCCTACAAACATTTATTGCGCCGAAACACTGAAAAATACCGAAACGGAGAATGGCTTTGAGCAGGGATTCGGCGCTCCACCAAATTACCAACTTTAATTATTGATTAAACTTATGTTAATTTTTCACTTAATTAATTACCATTTTATAAATAATTATGGTCTTAACTTTTATTTTTTATCTGACTACTGTTTATTATTTACTTTGATTAATAAGAATTAATTGCCAATTACTGAATTTTATAAATAATATTTGATAATTTTCTTTTGTTTATTGGACTCCTATTTGAATAATTACTGTTTTACAAACTATATTTTGTGACTATTTACAAATGATGCGAGACGTTACAATAGGAACCATGGCAATATGCTACAAGGTAAGTCGCCACTTGGAAGAAAAGAAAGACAAACCTCAAAACCTGCACATAAAAGTAAAAAAAAAGTATCACATTTGTTTCAAAGGGTTAAAATTGAGAAAAATACCCAGCAGTAAGGTGAAACTCTACTTGAAAAATATCCACTTGGAAGAAAAGAAAGACAAACCTCAAAACCTGCACATAAAAGTCAAAAAAGTATCACATTTGTTTCAAAGGGTTAAAATTAAGAAAAATACCCTGAAAATGTTACAGTAACCACCATGGCAATATGCCAGTAAGGTAAAACTCCACTTGAAGACAAAATTTCAAAACCTGTACACAAAAGTCAAAAACCTGCACAGAAAAGTCAAAAACCTATACACAAAAGTCCAAAATTCAAGTAACTAAGCATGGAAAGGGTTGAATAAAATATTACTATCCCTGAAAAGCATGCTGATGTAAAAAAAAATCAAAACCTGCACACAGAAGTTCAAAATGAATGGATCTGGACGCTGACGACGCCGACATGAGGGCTTTGCCATTGGCTCACAAAACTATCGTTGGTGAGCCAAAAACTGTGTTGAATAGTGCTGAAACAGTTTGTCATATTTTTGTAACCAAACAACTATGACTATAAGGCTAACAAAAAAAGTGTTTTGATTCTCAAGCATTCCCTCATTGAATTTGAATCCCCTCATTGGACATTTTTATTGCCTTTCAGTGTCTTCCAATATTAGTACAAACTTGGGGAGACCCGAAACTTTGGACATTTTTTGATGGATGCTTATTTATTTAGTCATGTCTCCAATATGTTTGCCTTGTTACAGTTTATGGGAGAGTGCCCTTAGGCACTCTTCCATAAATTGTAACGAGGCAAATCCCCATAGATTAAAAACTTTTACTTCAAAGATAATAAGAAGAGAGTCGAAAGAATATGAAGCCTTTGAATTGCAGTACCTGCAGTTTGTTTTTAGAGGAATGTTTTATTTTTCAACTTAAAATGAATTTATTTGTATAATGATGCACTTTCTATATTTCTGTGTGTAAAAAGTCAGCCGAAATCCTCTCCATGTTTGCTGACTTTTTGCCAAAAGAAAAAGAAGAAAAAATTAAAAATACCCCCCCCCCCCCGCCCCCCCCCCCGTCACCGATTTGAAAAGAAAATGCCAGAGAATCAATTAATTTATTTTGTGTGGCCTAACTAGGTGCTTACTCGTTATACTCAACTACTCTTATAAGAACAAAACTGTTGTGATTCATAAATGGCATGCGTCACAAAATAAATTGTTTTATAGTGTGCACATAATGAACATTGTCAGTCAGAAGCTGACAATGTTCATTTGGAATGTTTTTTAAGAAATTACAGACTTCACATTGGATGATTGTACTCTTGGATGCACTTCTGCCAAATGGACATAATAATAATAAAACTTTGGCCGACCACCGATTTGTCGCAGTTCTTGTATCAGAATATACACACAACCTAGAATTAGGTCTGTGGATTCCATGCAAGTGGGAACACTCCACAGTCAGTTTTTTTGTGCTGGATTGATTGTAAAAATTCACAGCACCAGGAATTTAAATGTTATGCAATTTATAAATAGAATACAACTTATCATCAGTATTGGTGATAACTGGTTAACACCTTTTCAACTGGCTCGGATAATAACCAGCCGTGAACTGGTTGTTGTGCTAATCATGTTGGCCCTATATTTGATTATTTTGATTTCATTTACTCAATTCAAAAAATCATTTCAAAAATGAGGTATTATATTCTGACCCTACTCCTCACGCTGAGCAGCAGAAAATATTTTCTTTCAAAGTTTATCATTTGCTTATGGATATTTCACATTCAAAAAGATATTTTAATATGCAACTCCTATGCCATACCTATTATATATTTTAATATGCAACTCCTATGCTATACCTATTAAAAAAAAAAAATTTTTGTTAGAAGAATGAAAATATTCCAAGTCAGTGATTTTGTGAATGATTCAGTGACAATTAACTCCAATTAATTAACCCCAATAATTATCCACTTATTCTGCTCTCAGTTGAGGCCTAAAAAAGTTAAAAATCTGTTTCTCAGGCCTTTCCGCATGGTCTTTTTGGTTGCTGCATGCTCTCTTTTTATAATCAGTGTAAATTTAAAAAATAAAAATTAAAAGGTTTATGTCTTATATTTTAGCCAACTTAATAAAATTGATAAATTTGTCCCTGGTTTGCAACAAAGCTTTGCAATGCTAAAGCATTGCAAAGCCTTCCTGTACTCATGGAACGAAATACACCACTACCCATGGTATTCTGTAGATTATGAGGTCTAAAACATGAAACAAACCAAGAACATGTACTTTTGATGGCAAAGAAATAATTACAAAAATAAAAAATGAAATAAAAAACACCCGTCCACATGTAATTTTACAAAAATGGCCTGAGAAACAGAAGATCTACTTCATGGGACCTTATTCACCTAGCTTCAAAATGTTTTTCTAGAGATAGAGATGAGATACCATGTCAGCTGCATATAGCTCCTCTCTGAAAACATATATTCATCACCATGACATTAATTTGTAAGGTAACACTGATAAGTGTTTAAGAGCCAACTGCAAAATTATTTCACCTTTGGGTGTGCAATTGAAGTTTGTTACTTTCCTTCTCAAATAAATTTTCAAAACTTTTGTACATATTTGTATCCCAGGCTTCCCAAAAGTGTTGTTGAGATTCAACAGTGAAACAGATTTTCTGTGTATGGTAGACCAAGTTCGATAACTCATTATCCGAGGTGCTAATTCACAGCTGATTAGTTGCGATAGAATGGACCATACAACAATAACACTCACAGTTGCTGTTTGATGTTTATTAAACCAAATATAGCACATGGCTTAATAGCACTCAACAATACGGTTTATACAAAAAAGGCACTGAAGAGATCAAATATTTGGAGGTGAAATATGAACAGCGAAACAGTTTTTGTCCATACATATCAGAAATATCGTGTGAAAATATTATTTTTTCGATAATGTTAAAGTATCGTACTATTGCTATTACCAGAGAATGGTGAAAAAGTTGGTCAGTTCTAGATTTGAGTAAAAATCACAGGCGCTCTTCATTTTATCAGAATTTAACATTTTCAATATATTTTTTTATATTAACACTGTGTTATTTAGTACTGATAGTATGATATAAAAAATGATTGAAAATGTTAAATTCTGATAATACGACGGTGCCTGTGTAAAAAAACGGATTGTACCTTCATGAAATCCCTCACGGTGATATATTTATGGGTGTTAACCCTTTAACTAACCTGAATAGAAGATGCTCCAAAACATAGCTTATGACCCTCATTGGAACGAGTTTGTCAAGGTCATTCCAGTGAGGGGGTCATAAGCTACGTTTTTTGAAGCCTGACACAAAAATTTCTCGTGTAACTAAACTTTTTAAATTTTCTGCTCCAAAAACATACCGGTAGCTTATGACCCTCATTGGAACGAGCTCGTCGCTTAAATTACGGGTTTGGGTCCAAGTTTGGACACAACAGGGCCCGGATATTCTCTTGACCAGGGCCCAGATATTCTCTTGACCAGGGCCCAGATATTCTCTCGATGGCCCTGATAGCAAAACCTAACAGCTGATAGAAGGTGATGAGATTGTGAGTAAACAGGGTTCGCACGCGGGTCTGGAATCCTGGAAAAGTTTTGGAAATTAGAAAAAAAATTTCCATACCCTGGAAAAGTCTGGAAAACAACACCTTTTTTGAGCTGGTTTGGAAAAAGTCTTGGAGAAAACTGAACACAGAAGAGGTGTGTATGGAAAAGTTATGGAATCGATCATTTGTTTCGAAAATCCGAATATTGTTTCAAAAAAAAAATGAAAATCTCGATGCGTCGTCGGAATTCACGAACATCTGCTATTTGGCCGGTCTTTATTTGCATTTATCGGGACATTTTAGAAACACCGACGGATGTAAAGTATCAAGACACTTTAGAAACACCGGCGGATGACCTCATTTTTGCAAATCTGTAAATATATCGCAAAACATGCCTTGCAATTGTATCTTCAGAGAAAAGTGGCTATCGGAATCAAAGTTTTGTGGCTGGATACAAAAAGATGTTAATAAACTGAAACCCAGATGCATTCCATGTGCGAAATCGATTAACATTGCCAATATGGGAGAAGCTGCACTTGTCAGTCATTCGAACGGAAAAAAAAGCATTTGGAGGCAACTACATCCAAGAAAAACAGTCAACTCTTTTATGAGCTATCAAACGAAAAAAACTGAATGTGCAAGCAATAATAATAGTGACGCATCCAAGATAATATCTTCTGTTGTCAAGTCTGATGTTTCAAAAGCCGAAATTTTATGGACACTGGGTTATGGAAAAGGTATGGAAAGTTTCTCGCCGGTGGCCTTGGAAATGTGTGGAAAGTCCTTGAAAAGTTTTGGAAAAGTTATGGAATTTTTCTCCCTTAGAATAGTCTTTGTAAGACTGTGACCCGGGGCCCTCCTGGCCCTCACAGTCTTTGAGAGACCCGTTCAAATCTAGTCTGACTAAAAATGAAAGAAACTGACCGCATTTGGGTCGACTCAGTTCACGCTTCATATCGAAGACACAAATCACATAATCAACATTCTACTTGTCGTACTCAGCCCAAATATAATTTATTTACGTGTCTGCATCATTTTTTAACGCAAACACAGCATCAAATTCAAGAAATGTTGAAAAATATCCGACTTCAACACGTAAAATAACATCACGTTTCAAAGATAAACAAATTGTACTACGCATGCGCACAGATACTGTGCGCATGTGTAGTACAATTTGTATATCTTTGAAATCGGTGTTTTTTGACGTGTTGAAGTCGGATATTTTTCAACATTTCTTGAATTTGATGCTGTGTTTGCGTTAAAAAATGATGCAGACACGTAAATAAATTATATTTGGGCTGAGTACGACAAGTAGAATGTTGATTATGTGATTTGTGTCTTCGATATGAAGCGTGAACTGAGTCGACCCAAATGCGGTCAGTTTCTTTCATTTTTAGTCAGACTAGATTTGAACGGGTCTCTCAAAGACTGTGAGGGCCAGGAGGGCGCCGGGTTAACAGTCTTACAAAGACTACCCTTAGAAGTGTATGAACCCTGGTAAAAATCCCCAGTTGAAGGGAAAGATGACTTTTATTAACTGGTTGAGTGCTAGATTATTTTTGGAAGTTGGAATTTGTTCATATAGATTTGCATTATTAAAAATTATTGGAGAGTGCCTTAAGGCACTCTCCAATAATTTTTAATAATGCAAATCTATATGAACACAATTGTATTTGCTTATGACTGAATAGGAAATTTGTGTAAAGAATATGAAGACTTTTGTATGGTGTATGGTACCCTCATGTTTCTTGAAAGCCATGATAGTGGCTTCCAGCACTCAACCAGTTAACCTATGTGACTTTGTAAAAGTAGTAACAATTTCTCTTTTTTTCAAAATCTTGTCTTTATCCGCAAATCTGAAAGCCGTTGTTTCATTTCATCGACAGAAAGGGATTCAAGGTCTGTTTCGGGGTTCATTTGTACAATATTACACCCTTTGTTTTCTATTTCTTTTAAAATTTCACATCGCTTTTTAACTCATTGGTTGAAAATACCTTGTTTCCAATATTGACCAGACTGTTTTACATATGAACATTTTTTTCTCGCATGTGTAGAGGAGAATAGGAGTGAGTTCGGACTTTTACCAGTTCGGCTTAAGTGATTTTGGCCCCGAAAAGTGAGTTCGGCCCACGAAAGTGAGTTTGGACAGGGTGAATTCGGCCCAGTGAAAAGTGAATTCAGCCCCATTGAGGTAAGTTCGGACCATATTATTGGTAGATAAAAAAGAATAATACTGATCAACAAACTGTTTATTATAGATCAATGATGAATAAAATAAATGAACGTTGATGCCAACCTTCCACATCATCATTGGTTTGCACTGATTGAAAAAAAGAACAACTGACCAGTCTTTGGGTTGCCACATATCCCCATCTATCCAAGTGTTTCTGACATAATTAACAAATGATAATAGTTTCTCACCAGTGGCTTCCTCAGACAATCGTTCGAACATTGTTGGTATTTGTTCAGTGGGAATAAAGCACAATAAAATTGTTTTCCTCTCAAATTTATGAAGGCCTCTATTTTCCATGTAATCTTTACTTAGTCCTACCTCCTGAACCTTTCTCCATAAAGCCTGAGTCCAGTGAAACACACAACCCAATGCAGAAACTTCTTGAAATTCGTACCTAGTGTGTATTTCGAAATTACCAACATCATTATCTGGATTGTGTGCAGACTCTTCTTCAACACTAGAACAGACATCACATTTCCAGTTGATTGTAGTATTGCCTTTACAAGCTTCACGGTAATCAGCCCTAGAAATGTACTGCAAGTATGGTGCTGCCATTTACTATATCCAGGGCACTGCAATGCCTCCTGCCAGGGCCTAACCAACGAACTACATTTGATACAGTTATTATCAATATCCATTTTGGAACTGATGTGCATGAATGATGAATGAAAGGTTTTGGCGCACCAAAGGCGTGCAGGGACAATGTGGGATTTACAAATCCTTTGCAACCCAGTTAGCCTTATTTTATTTCACTTGGATCACACAGGCCTAGATTTCCTATTGCCTCAAATGGGGTCTGAGGGGGTATGCACGCGGTAAGAATTCCTGGCAGTTTGCATTGGAGTGATAGATTGTCAAAAATCAATCCCTCAGCGCCATTAAGACAATGAGAGAGTGGGCATACTATTTCCCTGTGCTCATATATTTTTTGAAGCTTGAGTGTTTTGAAATTTTATACAAACAGTCAGTGAGAATCTCGACGCACCCTTTTTATACTGCCACATCAAAGAAATTTGGCCATTTCATGTTTACAGTTTTTGTAAAAACAATAAGCCATGAGAATTGCAGTTTAGACTTTTAACCCTTTACCCAACGAATCGCCCGCATCCGCCCGCGTAAAATGCAAATTCAGCAGTTGAAAAAATATTATTTTTCAAAAAATTTCAACAAAACCATATCATGTGACCCCTCGTTGGAACGAGTTCATCGAGCTCGTTCCAACGAGGGGTCACATGATATGGTTTTGTTGAAATATTTTGAAAAATTAAAAAAAATGATATTTAAAATAATAAATTTTGTTATCGTCTGCGTTGGGTAAAGAGTTAACCACAAATAGAATGGAGTAATGATTGTACAAACACAACATATAAAACAGCAAAAGACTAATCAGAGTGTTTTTTTGCCTTTGACGTTTTTTAAATTGTTGGACAAAACTTTGAAAGGAAATTGAAAAGGGCTAAGTCACTGGAAACAATGATTCAACTGTTTTTATTAATTTATAACTTGGCCGTATGTGGATGGAATGGAGATTTATGACTGGGCCGAACTCACTTACACGTTGGCCAAATTTACTTGTACATGGACAGAACTCACTTGGGTCGAAATCACCAATTGGGCCAAAGTCACTTATACACGTGGGCCGAAGTCACCAAATGGGCCGAAGTCACTTGGGCCTAACTGGTAAAAGTCCGAACTCACCTGCTTCCATAGAAGATACCTCAATTCTTTTTCTCACCTTTAACTGGGAGAGTGCTAAATTATTTTTGGTCATTCAGATTTGTCCGCGTCTCTTTGCCTTGTTGCAATTTATGGGAGAGTGCCGGTTGGCACTCTCCCATAAATTGTAACAAGGCTAATCCTCACAGACTAAATAATTTCAATTCAAAAATTATATGACGCACATCCATAGAATATGAAGCCATTAAGTTGCAGCACCTGCACTTCAGAATAAAGCCCAAATATGGGCTTCCAGCACTCTACCAGTTAAAGAATCAACTGTACTATCATATTTGTTAATTTGTTTTCTAAAAATAGTTTTCATATCATCGTTCAATTTCTCAACACCTTGTCCACTGTATTTGTGGAGTGAACCATAAGAGGAGATAAAATACGCAACATGATATACCAAACAGAGCATATATGGTTTAACTCATTGTGGTTGATAGCCTTTTCTTTTGGTTGACAAGCTGAGGAAAAGTTGAACCCAGCTTTTACATTTTTCAAAAATGACGAGTACAGTTTCTTTTTCACATTGATGTGAACAAAGAAATGTGTGGAGTTCATAAAACTCACACTATATCTTTGTGGTCACATCAAGTGTGTCATTATGCACAACAAAGCATAAAAAATTTGGAAGATTTTTCAAAACTTTTTTCATGTCCTTACTACACAATGAAGTCCAATCTGTTTCCCCATTTCCCATTCTTGGTGACCAAATATTAAATGATACTCCACATAACCTTATTTTATCCACCAAGGTATCTAAATAGTTTGCATATTCGCCACATATTTTAGCCTTGTCATCCTTATCTTTACAATCATCAATCAGGTTGCATAGCAACACATCAAATATTCTCATCATCAAGTGCAGTTCGTCAACCAATATGTGATGAGGCTCAGTATTGTGCAGAAGAAAATGCGTCGCACCAAACTTGTTTATGGTAACATGGTATCTGAATGGTAGAAATCATATGGTTTGGCAATATCTCCTTTATCGTTTTTGGATACTTTGCACCAAACACGCGCAAATTCACCCGTTGAACCACCCAGGCCGGAACACATCTGTAAAAACTTTAAATCACCCCCTAAGAAAAGTTCCAGATCAAAATTTACATGATCCAATTCAATTTCTCCAGCTGAATTCAACTGGTTAATCTCACTGAATATGGGCGCACATGTTGTTTTTAGCTCACCTACTTCTATTAGAAGTGGTGAGTTATTGTCATGACCTCGGGCGTCGGCGTCGGTGTTGGTGTCTGCGTCGGTGTCGGCGTCGGTCAGCGTCCGGCGTGTCCAATATTGTAAGATTTAATGTTAAGGTTAATTTCTCAAAGATCAGTGGGCTCAGGCCTTTGATATTGCATATGTAGGTTGTAGGGGACTATCAGAACAGTATTTAACCCTGATACTATGACTTTTTTCCAAATTTCACCTAAAATTTTCTGCCAAAACTTGTAAGAATTTGCATTTAGGTGTTGTAAGAATTTGCGTTAAAGTCAGCTTTTGTGCAGATTGTGCTGCTTTAACTTCTCATTACTGTTGATTTTCATATTTCAATAACAACTGTAGGTATTAACCCTACTTTATGCAGAAATTTAACAGAAATGTTCTTTTTTTTCAGTCAAAATTTTCATGTTTTTCTCGGACTTAGTAAATTTTAAGTTGTAAAACTTTGTAAACTTTGTGTTTAGGTGAGTTGTGTTTCTATGTGTCTTTCCAGGCGATTAATATTCTCCACTTGGGTTACTGAACTCCATTGCAGTAATATTTAACCCTCATTACATGCAAATTTGAGGCTGATTTTCTGCCAAAACTTGTTGTAAGAATTAGCGTTTAGGTGTTGTAAGAATTTGCATTAAAGTCAGCTTTTGTGCAGATTGTGGTGCCTTCGCCTCTCATTACTGTTTATTTTCTCATTTCAATAACTACTTTAGGTATTAACCCTACTGTATGCAGAAATTTAACTGATTTCTTCTCTTTTTTCAGTCACAATGTTGACGTTTTTCCCTGACTTACTCAATTTTAAGTTCTAAAAGTTTGTGTTAAGGTGAGTTCTGTTTCTATGTGTCTTTCCAGGCAATTAATATTGTACACTTGGGTTACTGAACTACATTGCGGTAATGTTGCACCCTCATTACATGCATATTTGAGGAATTTGAGGGGGATTTTTGGGACTTATATTCACTTTCTTTGAAAAAAATTTTTTTTAACTTTTTTTTTTTATTTAATACTTTCTCATACTTGTTACTAGTAACATTAAGGCTTATTTTAGTTGTTGATGTGATGTATTTTTGTTGGGACTTATAGTCACTTTCTTGAACGAATGTTTTTACGCAACTCCTCTTTAACCAATGAATGTACTTCAATTACAATTTCAGTGATTCTTCATTACATAATGCCATTTTGCACCTCCTATTTTATTTTTTGATCTGATGTATTTTTATTAGCTCACCTACTTCTATTACAAGTGGTGAGCTTATATGATGACCTCGGGTGTCAGCGTCGGCGTCCGGCATGTCCAATATTGTAAGATTTAATGTTAAGGTTATTTTTTCAAAGATCACTGGCCTCAGGCCTTTCATATTGCATATGTACGTTGTAGGCGACTATCAGCACATTATTTAACCCTGATACTACGACTTTCTTTCAAATTTCACCTACAATTTTCAGCCAAAACTTGTAAGAATTTGCATTTAGGTGTTGTAAGAATTTGCGTTAAAGTCAGCTTTTGTGCAGATTGTGCTGCTTTAACTTCTCATATTTCAATAACAACTGTACATATTAACCCGACTGTATGCAGAAATTTAACTGCAATTTCTTCTTCTAAAATAAATTTATGAAAGCCTTTCCTAATTCTTATTTATAATTTAATATCTGGCCTCACAATTCATATTCTTAATCATAAACATTTCTAAAGGAAAAAAATGCTTTTATATCCAATGATTCTATGTTGAATTGATATATAATAAATGCAGAAATATAGACTTTCCAAAGCCATCACATAAACCACATTAATCATTTGATGCCTAGTTAATGATTTATATTAACTAAATATTAGACATGTTACATTGGAACGACATTATCAAACGCGAATGTAGGTGAGCGTTGGGATGTAACATCCCTCTTGTTTATATTATTGTATGATTCAGTGCAGTTAATTAGTGCAATGACTTTTTGATTTATTGATGATAGTTTTGAGACACTGTCCATTAATGTTAGTGACAAAACAAGGAACGATGACAGTCTGCTGATTTTTGTTCCATCGCCCGATATTTTGATAGAGAGTTTTTGTGGAAGTTGGCCCAATTCATTCTTATGCTCACTCGCGAGTGTGTGAAGCACATTTGTCGCACTCATATATGCACCAGGTGACTTGCCGGGTACTCTTTCAATTCTGAACTCCGAATTGATTTGCTGGTGGAACCTTTTCACCAAGTATTGTTTCAGAAGTCCACCTGCCAAAATTGCAATTTCATGATATGCCTCGTCGCTAATACTGAACCTGTCTAAAATGTAAAAAATTTGCTTCATGTGCTCCTTATCACTAATTATAGAACTTGGTTCATTTTTATTCAGTGATAAATTATAAGAATGCCCCAAATCTGATTTCAGTTGTACATCAACCGGTGTCAATCCAAAAGGCTTCATGAATTCGAGTGCATTTTCGTTTTTTTTCCCTCACCTCTCGGAACCTTGCAGTCCGCTGAGACCTGTGCAAATCATCAGTACTTTTAACATTTACCTGGTTTATTATTGGGGATTCTGAAGTTACATGGCCACACAAAGATAATTGCTTGTCTCTGAGAGAAACTAAAGTGTGACTCAGTTCAAGGCGTTCTTTTTCAATGATCTGAATTCATTTTTGATTTCACTAATTTTTTTCGACAGGGAAATACCTTTCAGATCTAACTGCAAATTACTATCCTCAAACTTCGACCACTGAAATTTCAACTGTTTTATATTGCAAACCTCATTTTCTAAAACACTAACTTTATGTATTGTATTTTTTAAATTTTCACGCTTTCTGCCACTTCTGTGCGTGGTTTTATAAGCTGTTGCTACTGCACTAATTTTCTTCGCAAATCTAGCCTCCAGTCTATCAGAATATAAAAGTTGAAAACATGTAATTTACGTATTTAAAATATCAATATATGAAAGGCCTGGGTGCTAAATCTTTGCAGCTTGAATATCACAGAAAAACAAGCTTTGAATATCCAATGTTAATGCTACGGAATTATTTTTGGTAAACTTCACATTTACCATCTGTGATGGGCTTCCAGCAATTACAGCTGTTTGAAACTAGATATTGTCATAAGTTGATAATTGGTCAGACATTTTTATGGAGTTTTGAAATTAGCGTCAAATACTTCGCATGCTGACAACATACAAATACTTTCAACAGGAATTGTCCTCAGTTTAATTGCATCATTGGTAGTGATATAAAAGGTTATTTAAATTACTGTACAAAAATACTGCTGGATTGTACTTAAATCGTCCTTTCTTCTTTTTCAATTTTATGCAATTTAAAGATGTGAAGCGGCTTGTCTGTATTTTTAGCTCACCGAAGGGAGCTTAACTTATACTCTCCCAAAAAAGAAAGTGTGCATGCTAAAAATAACACTAAAAAAAGATATATATCATTTTCATTCATGGAAATTTTATTCAATCACAGATGAATCAATATGTTATCAACACGAGAAATTTCATTACGCTATGACGAATACCCTTGGTGCCATGGAGAGTCAAAGACACTAAGGGTCAAACACAAAAGTCACACACTCAATATCTGGTATGACCTCCGTCTGCATCGACCACTGCTGTGCATCTACGCCTCATGGAAGCGAACAAGTTAGCATGGAAGTGTTGTGGGATGTTGTTCCATATTCTGATAAGCTGTATTTGGAGTTCCACAAGCGTTGACGGTGCATGGGGAAGCCAGCGTAGCTGACATTTCATTTCGTCCCATACATGCTCAGTGGGTGAGATATCGGACGAATTTTCAGGCCAGGGAAGAACATCCACTTGTTGTTGCTGCAGATACTGTTGAACAACACGAACTGCGTGGGGTCGGGCGTTGTCCTGCTGTAGAATGACGCCGGGGCCGTGACGTTGCAGAAATGGGACAACAACAGGTGTAAGTACTTCATCACGATATCTGGCTGCATTGAGATTGCCATCAATAATGACCAGCTCAGTTCTGTTACGGGCAGTGATGCCACCCCACACCATGAGAGACCCTTCCCCATAATGGTTTTGCTCCACGACACATGGATCTGCGTAGCATTCGTTTCAACGTCTGTACACTCTCTGGCAGCCATCTGATGATGAAAGATGGAAACGACATTCATCTGTGAATAAAACACATCGCCACCAGTGTAAGGGATGCCCAAAATGTTGTCTACACCACTGCAGTCGAGCACGACGATGACGTAACGTCAAAATCGGACGAATTGCAGGTCTTCGAGGACGTAAGCCGTATTCTCTCAGCCGGTTGATTACTGTTTGAGGATGTATCCGTCTCAGGTTTGGGATGTTCCTGGCTGTCGTTGTTGCCGTTTGTTGCCGGTTCCGGAGATGGACGACACGGATATACCGATCTTGTGCAGGGGTGGTAACTCGGGGCCTCCCAGAGCGGGATCGGTCTCGAACGTCATCATGTTGTGCATGTCGATGGACTAGCCTGTCTACAGTGTTATGGTGGCAGTTCAAATGCTGGGCAACCTCTCTGTGTTCTGCCAGCTCTAATCATACCCAGGAGACGTTGATTCATTGTCAATCTTGGCATGCTAATGTGGAGTCGTTTTAACAGCAGCGCAAGTTTGAATGTGAACGATAGGAATGCCTTACTTTAGTGTTTAAATACCCAAGGATTCACACTGCTGCATGAATTTTCAGACTCTCCACGTGCAAAACATGCCTTTTCACAAACGTGCAGCACGTCATTTAACATTAATGCAATTTTAATGGGGAAACCTGTTTTTGTGTTCAATATAACTTATTCATGAACAGGTTAACACTCTTTACACCTACGAAATTATTTTTTTGGAGTTTGATCAATTTCTGCAATGCACACTTTCTTTTTTGGGCGGTTATATATCACTTGCCATTCGTCGTCGTCCGTCGTGAACTTTACATTGTCGACTACTCCTCACAAACTACTGGATCAAATTGAACCAAATTTGGTATGCATGTTCCCCATCATATGTCAATTCAAACTTGTACAAATAAACTTGTCGCACCCACAGGGGGGCACTACAAGGGGCATAACTCTGATAGCGCCCATGAATTTCTTTCCAAAATTAAAAAAAATCTTCTTCCTCAGATCCACCAGGCAGAATTCTTTCCTATTCGGTATACATCATCTCTAGGAGGGGGGAGGGGGGGGGGGGGGTGGGGGGGGGGGGGGCAGATTCAAGTTTGTTCAAATCGTCACCCCTGGATTCATATTTGGGCTCACTATAGAAGCCCGAATTTGAACTTAGTGCATTTCAGGCAAATTTCTTAAAAAAAATCTTCTTCTCCAGATCCAGCAGGCAGAATCTTTTGATATTCGGTATGCAACATTGTGGGGTGGATCTGATTCAAGTTGGTACAAATCGGCCCCCTGTGTTCATATTTCAGTGCATTTCAGGCGAATTTCTGTAAAAATTTTCTTCTCAAGATCCAGCAGGCAGAATCTTTTAATATTGGGTATGCAGAATGCTTAGGGGGGTGAGATTCAAGTTTGTTCAAGCCAAGTCCCTGGGTTCATATTTGGGCTCACTGTGGGAGCTCGAATTCTAACTTAGTTCAAAATGAGGAATTTTCTTAAAAAATCTTCTTCAGATCCAGCAGTCGGAATGTTTTGATATTTGGTATGCAGCATCCTTAGAGGGGTGAAATTCAAGTTTGTTTAAGCCATGTCCCTAGGTCCATATTTGGGCTCACTGTGGGAGCTTGAATTGTAACTTAGTTCAAAATGAGGAATTTTCTTAAAAAATCTTCTTCTTCAGATCCAGCAGTCGAAATTCCCCGTGGGAACCCCGGGAAGTAAGCAGCACTTGTTTACTGTGGTAAACCAGTTCTGCTTTACTAGTAAAATAGGACCCAGTCACCAATGCTTGGGGTGAAAGTCCTCTAAAATGGGCAACATGTAGATCAACGATTGACTGAACTTGACTTCCTCTCCATGTTGTGTCACGATTAGCCATGGTGCATAAATATGTGATGTTAACCACCAACAAACAAACAAACAAGCAGTCGGAATGTTTTGATATTTGGTGTGGGGGGGGGGGGGGGTGGATTCAAGTTTGTTAAAGCCAAGTCCCTGGGTTCATATTTGGGCTCCCTGTGGAAGCCCGAATTATAACTTAGTTCAAAATGAGGAATTTTCTTTAAAAATCTTCTTCAGATCCTGCAGTCAGAATGCTTTTGATATTTGGTATGCAGCATCCTTAGGGGGGTAAGATTCAAGTTTGTTCAAGCCATGTCCCTAGGTCAATATTTGGGCTCACTGTGGAAGCTTGAATTGTAACTTAGTTCAAAATGAGGAATTTTCTTAAAAAATCTTCTTCAGATCCAGCAGTCAGAGTGTTTTGATATTTGGTGTGCAGCATCCTTGGGGGGGGGGGGGGGGGAATTCAAGTTTGTTAAAGCCAAGTCCCTGGGTTCATATTTGGGCTCACTGTGGTAGCCCGAATTATAACTTAGTTCAAAATGAGGAATTTTCTTTAAAAATCTTCTTCAGAATGTTTTGATATTTGGTATGCAGCATCCTTAGGGGGTGAGATTCAAGTTTATTCAAGCCATGTCCTTAGGTCCATATTTGGACTCACTGTGGGAGCTCGAATTGTAACTTAGTTCAAAATGATGAATTTTCTTTAAAAAATCTTCTTCAGATCCAGCAGTCGGAATGTTTTGATATTTGGTGTGCAGCATCCTTACGGGGGTGAAATTCAAGTTTGTTAAAGCCAAGTCCCTGAGTTCATATATGGGCTCTCTGTGGGAGCCCGAATTATAACTTAGTTAAATATGAGGAATATTCTTTAAAAATCTTTTTTTTTAGATCCACCAGTCAGAATCTTAGGATATTTGGTGTAAGCTTTTCTTAGGAGGGGCAGGTGCAACTTGTTGAAATCAATTCCCTGGGTTGATATTTAGTCTACCTTGTCAGGTGAGCGCCCTCAGGCCCCCTGGGGCCTCTTGTTAGTTTTATGGTCAATTACTGTGTGACCCACTGTAGAAAGGACAATGGACAAAGGGATTTCACACCTGATGGGAGCAAGATGATAACTGGCAAACTAGTAACGTTGTCTCAACAACACAGACAAGATACTGAAGTGTTTAGCTTAGTGAACTTATTTCGCTCATAAAAAAAGTGTTATCGTACATATATATATTCTTCACTCTATTGTTAACAATACGTATTAACAGATTTTTTTTATTCGAAAGGCTGCTTTATGAGCTGATAAGTTGAAAATGTTAAAAACGAATGTCTACCTACATTTCCTAGAAATCTTCATTTTTTCCACTCGAACGGTAATAACTTATTACCGTTCAAGTGGAAATGTGAATATTTCCACTTGAACAGGGTACCATAGATCAATCAGTATTTTCAACTTTCAGGCATGTGGTTACCAATTGAAAACAATGATCTGAGCTCATGTATCATCAGTTAGAGAGGAGATAAAACAATAAGGCACCCGATTTCACAAACCTACACAACAAATGTTTTTTTTTTAAATTTGACAGGTTATTTTCATATTGTATTAAAATAGCTGTAATATATTACCATACCGTATAGGCCTACACATATGTGCATAAATAAAAAAGCACAGAAAGAAAGAAAAAAAGGACATATCGGTGTTTTTTTTCGACAGAATTTATAATAATGCCCTGGAAGATTATAAGTTTTTATTACATGTCCGAAAAGTATCTTCGTAATACACTGTAAAAATAAATTATAATCAGCCGGACAATTTATATGGTCCTATACGTATTCGTATAGCCTGACTATAGGCCTATAGCCCATCACTTGGAATAAATAAATTTTCACTAAGCATGTACTGTTGTCATCTCTGTACACCGAATTATTTATTTTTATTTATTCAGCAGCCAGTGTCCCAATCAGAAATCTATCCAACTTAGGATTGCTTTTTAGACTGTTAGAAAATTTGCCCACCCCCCCCCCCCCCCCCACCCCCCTCTCCAACATAAAACTACACAAAAACAAAACACATTAAACTAACCTAAAAATAAATGTAAATATAACATAATACTATCCAGTAAAAATTCTCAGCGAAGTTGACTTCTGACGAAGAGTCCAAGATTCCTATAAATCGATCAGTATTTTCAATCTGCAGCCACAAGGTTGTCGATTGAAAATATAGAGGATATCTACACTTTTTGAATGTATACCGACACGAGAGGCAGGAGCGAAGATATGTAATTTTTTATCACGAATGAAATATTTCGGTATCCATTCAAAAAGTGTAGATTTTCTTTTTAGTATATGCCATTTTTCACAAAGGTGTGGGATGGAGGAGGTGGTATGGGGATGTGAGGGGTTTGGAGGCCATAGGGATATTTTTCACAAATTGTCTTCAAAGAAAATATATGTTCAATTGTGGAGCAGCTTTCCTGAATCCAGCTTGAGCCTCACTCAGCAGGTTATTACTCTGGAGAAATGACGAGATTCGATTACTTAAGATAGTGGTGAATAGCTTAGATATGATACACAGCAGAGTAATTTTATGATAATTATCAGTGAGTAGGGGGTCCCCTTTATTTTTATAAATCGATCTTACAACCCCCAGATGTCCAGTCCTCAGGGAGAATGCCAGTGTCTAAAATTAGATTAAAAAATTTCAGGTATTTTAATTTAAGTCGAGGGTACATACTTTTTATATACTCATTACTTATTCCGTCAAAACCAGCGGCCTTTCCGTTTTTTAATTTTTTAACTACTGTTTCGATTTCTTCATCGGTAATTACATCATTCAACATTGTAGTATCAACATAAGTCGTGGGGGGAGTAAATCGATCATTTTCTGTGGAATCATCTTGGGCCTCATTGATAAGAACTCCATCTACCCGTTTATAATATTCATAAAACTCATTTAGTGATGGGATTTTACTGTTTGTCTCTTTATAATTGAGTATTTTGTTTATTTTCCAAAATTCTTTTGCATTCTCCTTTTTAGAGCAGCGTAGCCTTTCTCTTAGCTGGGTGTTTTACATGGTCTTACTTCTGAGGGAATCTTTATACTTACGTCTAGTTTAAACAGTATTTATTTCCGTAGTATCAAGATACAAAAAGACAAGAAAATACAAGTATAGCTTACATAACAATAGATACAGGAGGAAATGGATTCAGCAACAAGCTTCAAGCTTATGCGAGGCTGTTTCCATGATGACATTTCATTAAGTTTACATTTAGGCAGGTTTGGCGTTTAGACACAAGGGACCCAAGGCAGGCGTAGAACCAGGACTCGCCTTGAGTAAAATGGTCGGGGCCTAAAAAAAGTGCCCCACATATTGAGGTCGGGGCCTTTTTGGGGCTGATTTTCCATTTTGTCCATTATTGTTAGTGCTTTTTTGTGGAAAATGTAGGGGCATGAAAAAAAGCCCCCAGCAAGTGCTCCTCGGGGCTGATCTCGGGTCCTGGGCTGATCAGCCCCAACTCAAAGCAAGCCCTGGTAGAACAAAACCGGTACATACACGCGCCCCCACATACATACGCACATTCATGTATGTATGCAAACAACCTGCGCCAGCACATGGGTCCCTATTTTATAACTGAACAGTATTAAGTATGACACTATGGATGAAAACACTATTTGAATGGTGGGAGAAACATGGGGGTATGAATAGGTAGACTGTATTGTTGGTAGAGACAGTAAACCTTATAAGGACACCTACATGGGAATCAGTGAAATGTGCAGAAATGGGCAGGCCAGTCAGGGATGGCCAGTTGGCTTTCATATTCCATGATAAATAACGATGACTGGAGAAAGTTCTGGGGCATCAGGGAGCTCACACAACTTCGCTAACTCCTTGGTGGGGGAAGGGAGGAAAGACGGTTGACATTTTTAAAAACTGATCATGTTTATATAGCGACTTAATGGAGTGCCTTGTACAGGATGAATTACATCTGAATTTGGAAACATTGACAAATTCAGTATTTCAACTAACCCCAAAATAATGTCGTATATAGCACAGGAAGCAGCATTGATCGTACACTGGGTAATTACTGCCCCCAAGCCACATAGGACATGTTTATATGATATACACGTTTGCATGGTTCCCATTAGCCATTATCAGACTTAAACCTTTTTGTCAATAGGATAAAACTATGGATAGTTTCAAAGACTCTTTTATTAACTGCTGGGGTGAAAAATTCACTTCCATATAAGAGGGTGTCAACATTAATTTGGATACTTAGAGAGCCGATGGTTGCGTCCCGTACATTGCTGTGATGCGGACAAAACAATAAAAAGTGTTCGGTTGTTTCACGTACGCCACATCTTCAAAGGTATATCTCGGATAGGTGATTTCTATACAAATGGTCATTCAAATTGCTATATCCTAGGCGAAGTCTGCAGTGTAAGATCTGGGATAAGCGTGATTTGTGGCAAGCGTAAAAGGTTGGTAAAATACATTTGTCCTTGTTGAGGTATAATTTAAAATTTGTAGGATTTGGGTTGTTTCTCACTTTGCTTGGGGTCTCGTTCCAAAGGCTAGTTGTTGTGGGGAGGAAAGAGGTTTGGTGGCTGTGTGTGCGGTTCAGGTTTGAGCTATTTCGAAGGTT
Organism: Pictodentalium vernedei; assembly: GCA_031216915.1. Classification (NCBI taxonomy): domain Eukaryota; kingdom Metazoa; phylum Mollusca; class Scaphopoda; order Dentaliida; family Dentaliidae; genus Pictodentalium; species Pictodentalium vernedei. The sequence continues at coordinate 447,899,723 of CM062297.1, read as the reverse complement.
GTAGTTTTGGGTTTCACCGAGAGTTGGGGGGACCATCAGTGATATGTAGTGAGGTGTTAGTCTGTGGTACATTTTAAAGTATTGCATCAGTTTGTGTTTTTTTATTCTCAACTCCAAAGTTTCCCAGCCAGTTTCAATATACAAGGACTGCTTACTCGCACTTTTGGTACCTCCAGTGACAATTCGCGCCGCCTCGATTTGGATTTTTTCAAGCCCACTTGCTTCTTCAGCAGAACAGTTGTCCCAGACCACATCCGCATATTCTAATGCTGGTCGGATGAAAGAGAAATATATTTTTTCTAAGGCTCTCCTGTCGAGTCTGAACTTTAAATTCCTAATCAAACCTATTCGTTTCCATACTTGGATAGTTATTTCATTTATATGAGATGCCCAACTACCACGTTTGTTAATAGTCAGGCCCAGATGTTTATGTCTAGCGACATTGTTTATATTTTGAGAGAACATGGTCAGAGGGGGGTGGGTTTGCTGTAAAATCTTACGCGATATTACCATTGATTCAGTTTTGTTGGGGTTAAAGTTGACAAGCCATTGATGAGACCAGTCTTCAATTACTCTGATATCCTTGTTGATAATTTCAGCTGCCAATCGGGGGTCCTCAACAATGAGATACAGGGTTGTATCATCGGCAAAAAGTCTTATGTTACTATAAATATCATCAACTATGTCATTGATGTAAATTAAAAATAGAAGGGGGCCCAAAATAGAGCCTTGAGGAATGCCGGCAGTGACGTCCTTCCAAGATGACGCAGCTGAATTTAAACACATCCGCTGCTGTCTGTTTTCCAAGTAGCATTTGAATCGATCTAGTAGAGGACCAGTAATACCTATGCTTTCAAGTTTAAACAATAGACCTTTGTGCCAGACTTTGTCAAATGCTTTGCTGACATCACAGAAGTCTATGCAGATTTCTTTACCTTCGTCAAGAGCGGAACTAAATGCGTGATAAATTTCGGTTAACTGCAGAACGGTTGAGTCAGAAGGGAGAAATCCTGATTGGAGAGTAGTTAATAGGGAGTTACTTTGTAAAAATGAAATAATCCTTTTGAAAATACACCGTTCAGATACTTTGCTTATGCAGCTGAGCAGGGTTATTGGACGATAATTAGTTACTGACTGAGAATACCCGGCCTTGTAGACTGGTGCAACGTTACCTCTCTTCCACTCACTGAGAAAAAACGACTGATTGAGCATCACATTGAAGACAATAGTTAAAGGAGGTGCTAAACTAGTAGAGCACATCTTTAATACTCTTGGGCTAATATTATCTGGACCACATGCTTTTGAAATGTTAAGAGAGTCAAGTGCTACTTTCACCTCATCAGAGGTAAGGGTGATCTGACTTATTGTTGGTCGGTCAGGACTCAATGAATCTGTGGCAACAGGGTGATCTTTATCGTCAACTGTTGAAATATTGAAGAAATAATCGTTTAGAATGTCAGCTTTTTCTTAATCGGGTGAAATTACTTGATCATTTACAATGAAGTCGGGAATGGACGACCAATTTTTAAAAAGGATAAGTTTCAATGTTTTCCACCACTCAGATGGACTCGTTGAGGGACAGTTTAAAACATGGTCAATCTTGTTGTTATAGTGTTGTTTCGATTTCCGTATTTCGTTAATAACTTCATTTCGTTTTTTCCTATATTTTTCCCATGATTGTGGAGAATTTTTTATTTTAGCTTTGCGGTAGAGAAGTTTTCTTTGGCGGATTAGACACCTGAGGTTATTATGGAACCATTTTGGTAATTTACGTCTATGGAGGAGTAGATTTGTTTTATTTTCAACGTTCGGGGAATTTCTAAATATTTTTTTTACTCGCCTTAAATCATTTCTAGCCTCTATACAGTAGAACCTGTCTTGAGAGACCGCCCTTTGGGCCACACAAAAGTGGTCTCTCAAGACAGGTGGTCTCTCATAACAGGTTTCAGGTTTTCTCAAGTCAGTGAATAACCAACCACAAAATTCAGAAATGGAGAAGAATGGATTTTTGTAATTACTTTGTAGTTGTTCTTTTTTTTATGAAGTTTTTGTAACAAATTGAAATGGACTGTTATAAAAAATTAAACAATAAATTAGTGTTGAAAATCTTCATTGAAGATTTGGTGTCGTCCCACTTGATCTAATTTTCTGAACTACAGGTAGGTCAAAAAATTAGATTAAGTGGGATTTTCAAGAATGAATAATCAAAGGACTTGCTGGTGTGAAACTTGGATTAGTCTAACATTTCAATGGTTGGTGGGTGTAAGCAATAATGAAACAATTAATGGTTCTTACTTTAATGATCGAAAAATGTAACATGATAACAAAAAAATTGACAATGAAAAAAAAATATCAAAAAATGAATGAATAAATGAGTGAATGTATAAATCTGACAATAAATGAATGAATGGATAAATTAATGAATGAATATGACAATAAAAATGAATGTATACTGGTTAACATTAAGAATTAAGTTTTTTTACTCCCAATCCCCTAATAAATGGCTGACTTTATCTACATAGTCCATCAACCGCAAAGTGCCATTTTGAAAACTTTCCTTAGCAGCTCTCAGTCTCTGGTCAACTAAGACGTATTTCCTTTTTCTACTCAGTTCCTTTGGGTGGCCACGCTGTTGAGCTATTCTCACTTCAGTCCTCAACTGCTCTCTCTTTATAAGTCTCAAGAATTCGAAGATGTTTGGGTGACATGTTGTCAATGCATTGAGCCTACTGTGCCACCCTTCTAAATTGTTATTCGTTCAGTGTCCGTTATTGCAAAAATGATTCCATGTTCGTTTATCCCATTGTCCATCATCTATCCATGTTGTTGTCATATAGTCCATGAAATCAGATACTGGTGGACTATCAGGACTCTCGGCAATTGCATTAACCCACACTTCCTCAACCTCGTCAACTGGTACTAATACGAATATGTACACCATCAAAAGCCGACGTGGCTGCATTTGCAGCAGCTTTTTCAAAATCAATCTGAAATGTCTCGGGTTGTAGATTCATGTTGTAGTTTTCCATTTTATTTTTAAGCATTTCAAAAGCAGTCGTATATGAAGCTTGTTTCTTGTTTGGTAGTATAAAGTAAACTAGTGGATACATTATGTTTTGAATTTCTGCATGCAAAGTGTAAATCTGAAGGAAAAACTTGGGCGATGAATAGAATGTCCCATCTGCATAAATAGTATCTGCATTGCAAAGATGCTCCAGGTTCTCTCTTGTTGCAAAAGCCATTATTTTATCTGTGTCTCCATGATTAATGATTTGAAATGGTTCACCAGCATCAGTTTCGCACCATTCACCATCAAGTTGCACTGACATCCTACTTGTTGGTATTTTTGGAATTGTCTTTTGGCGCTCTCTATACATGGCTGATCTCATACATGCAAAAGTTGGAAGATGTTCAATAAAATCCCCTGGTAACAACTGATGGTTTTGTCTGATAGTTGAAAGTTCATCATCGTAGATTTGTGTTATTGTGGTTGTCTCTGTTCTGCATCTTTCAAAAAGTCTACCTTTGAATACGTCAATATCATAAATAAATGGTGAGGACGGATGGTTGTGATCAACTGTTCCAGTTTTTAGCAGCATGTCGCCACTCATCTGCAAGGTACCTTTGCAAGTTTTTTCTGTACATCTCCAATAAGTTACTCCACTTTTCTCTCTGTTAACTTTGAACCTAAACCCGCTGTGGTATAAAAGACGACCTCCTCGTGATGTTGGAATGAATGATACTGCAACAAGTACGTTTGCCATTTTGATGATTTTCCGAAATTTCTGTACGACTTATATAGAACTGCTAGGTCAAATTCAAACAAACGTGGCTTCTATCAATTGTGAAAACAATTCACTTTGAAATATTACCATTTGATTAAAATTTTAATAGATGTTGTTTTCAATAGATGTAGTGTAAAAACCAATCAATGAACAATCAGTGATAACTGTTTATAGGGAAAACAACTATGTTATCATAACACTGTGTTGTTTTTGTATTTTCTTTGAATTTTCTACCTCACTATCTGATAAAAAAAACCAATCATGATTCATTTCAACATCCCAAAGCAGAACAATAAAACACCCCTGCAAAAATAAAATAGTGTCACCCAGACAGTTGTTGCAGTCCACTTAACATGAAAATTAGACCATGTGGGACGAAGCTTAATTACTAATAATCGGATTATTGTAGGAGGGTAAAGGTGAGAAATTAGATCTTGTGGGACTGAACCGAAGATTTTCAACACAAATTTATTTTTATAATCCTATCTGTCACATTTCAGGTATGTATGAAATTGTTTATTCAGCAATAATTCTAATCTTTTCACAGGGGTGTTATAAAAACATCTCAATCTTTAATGAGTTATGTAACTGATGAATAGCAATTAAAACCCAATTTTTTTTTTTTTTTTTTTAGTAGGGTTTAACGACACATTAACAGCCAGGGTCATATCATGTCGGTGACAGTTTTACGGGTGGAGGAAGCCGGAGTACCCGGAGAGAACCACCGAGCAACGACGAGCAGCTGTCGGCTCTCCAACATCGTAACTCTGAACTCTGCACCGCAGCACAGGCAGGGTTAGATTGGTTGAAGACATGCGCACCATCGACGTGCAGTACGCCTTAGTACACAGCGTCATCGTGCCCCCCATGTAGGCAATCGGGGTTAAGTGCCTTACCCAAGGACACAACGCGGGAGCACGAATCAGTCGCTGAAATGGTCACCCATCCAACTACTAACCGCGCTCGACATTGCTTAACTTCGGTGATCTGACGAGAACCGGTTACCGCGCCGCCACCGCGCCCCCTTAAAACCCAATTAAGAGCTTTTGATACTTTTAATTATGTCAGTATAACCACAATGTATTTTCCAATTCCAGAACAGGTAAAAAGTTTTTGTCATGGTTTCAGTCTTCAAAGGGGCGGTCTCTCAAGACAGGTCCATTATGGCGCATAAAAATACAAGTTGGTACCAGGTCACAGTGGTCTCTCAAGACAGGTGGTCTCCCCTAGCAGGTCCATTATAGAGTAAAACCAATCGGTGCCTGGCAGATGTAGTCTCTCAAGACAGGTGGTCTCTCAAGACAGTGGTCTCTCAAGACAGTGGGCTCTCAAGGCAGGTTTTACTGTACATTCCTTTTTGATCCACAGTTTTGTCGTCTTAGTATTATTTAGCAAGCACCTTAAGGGCCTAAAAAAGTAATGAAATTTTGTTTATTTTGAAAATTCTCACCTCTCATGTTCCTTAAATTCAAATTAAATATACACAAATTATACATCAAAATGAAGGTTGGGATGTATAGAACACGAAACACATATGTAATCAACTCATAGAGTCGACTGTAGGCACCACTGATTCCTGGAAGTCTGCTACCGTATTCGCACCAGAACTGATAATAAAATAATATTTCATCAGAACAACTTGTGGCCAAATGTGCTTCATATATCCAAGAACAAAGCTAGGCATTCAAAACACTTTCGAATACAGTGATAGGACTGCATTTGGGAAAAGGACAACACTGTCTGCATTTTTTATTGAAGATGGTTTCCATCATTACGTGTACAGTCCATTTAAAATATTCTCTCCTCTCCACTGGTCGATTGCATAATAGGGTGTCTAAAAATAGGATAAGCTAATTGGCTTTGAGGGGAACTTTTTAGTATCCATGGTAATTACTTCAATAATAACAAGTGCAGTTGTCAATGATGAACTAATGGACAGTCATCTGTGTTGACTGATTTTTGGGACAAATGATTTTAACAAACAATACTTTATTAAGCATTTTTTTTTATTAATGATAGCTGACTTTAATGCTTTATCTACAAACATTTGCACACACGAATAACAGAACATATTATATTTTAAAAAAATATATACGCAAGCACTCTTTCAAAGCATTATAATATCGATCAGGTTTTGTGATTAATGATATCTGACATTAATTCTTTACAAGTATCTATAAACATTTGCACACATGAATGACAGAATATATTATCTTTTAAAAAAAATATATACACAAGCACTCTTTCAAAGCACTATAATATCGATCGGGTTTTGTTTGCACTTTTGAATAGAAAATCTCTACTAGTATTCCATGGAGTTAGCACTCAACTACTAATGGGTAAAAATACACAGTACGTGACAGGTGGACTACTACCAAATCACTTGTCAAGTGAATGTTTTACAGTACTCATATTTTTTACACAAACTGATTTTTTAAGGGCCACCAGATTTATCTACACATCCACCAAGAGACAATGTGCTTGCTTGTCTGCTGTTTATCGGCGCCTGTAAGTTGAAGTTGAGTGGATAATTCACTCTGTGTGATTTAGTTGTAATCCACCCTGCACTTATCGACACACACGAAATAAATTGTGTGAACAAACTAGACACCTTGCAAGAAGCATTAGCTATTTATTTATCTATTTATTGGTGTTTAAGGTCACTTTTCATCAGCTATGGCTAATTGTGCCCATCGGTCGCAATTGGCCATAGTTGCAGAAAAGTGACATTAAACACCAATAAATAAATAAATAGTGACCACAGCAAATGTCTAAAGTCAAGTTTAGCCGATCGTTTACCCCTTTGGTGCCCATTTTAGTGGACATCCATACCAGGCACTGGTGACTGGGTCCTATTTCACCAGTAAAGCGGAACTTTCTTACCATAGTAAATAAGCACTGCTTCACTTCCCGTTGCCACAGGGAAGGAAGCACTATTAAATATTATCACAGTGTACATTATTGTCTAAGAAATTCTGTGGATATGCAACGAACCCCCCCCCCCAAAATATTTCAGACAGCACACCTCTTGAGCGAGGTAGTGATCCATTCAACATGTGTTTGTTTAAACACACGAGAATAATTTAACTGGGTTTTTTTTAACAATTTTTTGTGGTTGGGAGACGTGATTTGGTTATACTCACGAGTCTCTTTAAAATTTAATCGGGGTCCTTTTTTAGAATTTCACTTCTTTTTTTGAAAACGAAGTACAAAGAATTGTTTCGACCAGGGGAGATAAGTTTGACCGGTGTTTTTATTTTTTTCTTCTTCATTTTTTTTCATGTCACTGATCATGTTGCGTGTCCTGTCAAAATATTTTTTTTCAAGGGTGGTATCTTTTAAAATGGACACATTTTTCGGTAAATTTAACTGATAATTTACTGTTAGTAAACAAGTTTTACTGTCAATGCAGTCCAGGATGTGATGGAAGAACATGACGGGGAAACCCCTTGAAGTGCTTGCCTTATCGGAATGGGAATTTTTTTCCCTTTCAGTGCTCCATCGCAGGTCAAAACAACATAAACCTTGGTTGACATTCCCTTACCGCGATCATCGAGATCATTCCAATGAGAGGTCATAAGCTATGTTTTTTTAACAAAAATTTAAAACATAATAAAAGTTGAATGGAGATTTTTGTGTATAGTGCTGGTCGAATTTGGCTGTTGACGTTGGGTAAAAACAGAAGCTTGCTAGCGGTTTTCATGCTTTTCCCTGCATATTGGACGATTAATTTTTTTAATGAATAATACGTTCTCATTTTAGTTCATCTAAACTATTTCGGTAAAATGCTTATTCTATAATAAAAATTAAATCACCGAGTTTTAACTTTGAAATGTTCGGGCACTCGGCACAGTATACAATCCATAATCCCGTATCGGAAAAGCTATTGCCGCAGCGAAACGCCAGGATGTTTCGCCAAGACTGTCACATTGTTGTTTCAAAAACACCGTACACCAAGAACACATTTTATTCACTGAAATACTCATTCTATTCCAGGGAATCCAAATCATATATCAGCAAAAATTTTATTTTAATATGAAAACAAATGGAAAATCTCACGAATTAACGAACGGATTTTTTCAATTCCTATATTAAACCGCCATACAGAGTTCTGGAAATGAAAGATATTTCATTTGTATCTGAATATTTTATTAAATGTAGGGTTTAGAAATTTTCTGACTGAACAATATAATTGCTAATCAGGGACAGTCTCTGAAAGATTTTTCTCGCCAAACATTAATTGGTTATGTAATCCTTCTCACATGACCGCACTAAAACAGTTTTTCATTTTCCCGGTCGTTTCTACACAAACGACGGGGTAATTAACATGTGCGGTTCTGTATGCAATGTACATGTAATGCTAAGATGAGGGCGTTCTTGTTATCAATGTGCTTGAAATTAATTCGCATTCACAACAAACTTGTTGTCCATCATTTATGCTGTATTTTTGTTTAAATAAATAGTTGATTCCTATTGGGGGACAAATAATGAATTAGTCTACATTCATTTTTATTATGTTTGAAAACGAATCGATGTATTAATTGCATAAACACAGAATGTTTTTCATATGCGACTGGATATCAGTAATTCGGTTTCATCAAGAAACGAACCGCCTTTGATGTCTGGATTTTCCCGTCGTCTTTAATTAGCCTCGCAAAGGGGGTTGTGGACCCGTGAAGACAATGTGTTCACCGGGTGTGACGAAAGGGGGTTTTAAATGGAGCGTACACATAATGATGCTCGACAGACATGTGCAAATCACTCGATACCACGAATTTCCATCAAAAAACAAAATCGTAATTCTCAGAAATTTCAACAGGTATCATGATACCTTTCATTGATTATGGCAACTGTGTAATCTCTATCTAATAACAGTATACTGTATGAAGGCGACCTTTTTCATCATTTTTAAGTACTAAATGCACCTCTGAATGTGTGAAAAGTGATTATTTAAGGAAGCTTACGCAATAATAAATATATAGAAGGAAGATTAAGTACTGTTTGTTCTATTGTAGACTATTTTCAAGACAAAATAGATCATTTCGCCATCGAAACTGATCGACACGCCATTTTGTGCAAGGAAAACAACGAATTCGCTGAGGTGCACGATGGGGTGAATATTATCATACTTGCTCGACAGAGCTGTAGCTAATTTTAGATGTTTCTGTTCACTACGAGGGGATTTAACAAAAAGTTTTTTTTGGAGAGAAACCATTTATAATTTGAAAATAGTCTACAATAAAACAATTAAACAATACTTAATCTTCATTTTATATTGCGCAAGTTTCATTAAATTGTCACTTCACACTTTCAGAGGTACATTTAGTACTTTAAAACAGTTTTTATATGCTTACCGTCCTTTTTACTGGCAAAAAGTTGTGTTCAAGCTTTTTTTTTTTAAACGGGGTTTCATATTTTATTTTCAATTAGCGTTTTGCCAAACACATGCTGAGGTGATAATAAATATTAAAACCAACCATACATCACTGGATACTAGTTCTAGATTACTGTAAGTCCCACCTCAGTGATACCCACATGAGTCTATTAAGAGTAGGGCCCCTCGTGCTCACTCCACCAATCCCTATGTGTGAACTCACAGTGGTGGGCTTAGAGGGGGAGAGCCCCCAAATGCAAACCGTAACCTACTGTTTTTAACCACCACGTTTCCTCAGGAGGCACCTGAATCGATCTCAGAGCTTCAGAATTTGAAGAAAAAAATATCCGGGAAAGGGCACACCACCGTGGGAGGGAAAACGCCAAATTCCATAATTCAAGCCATTGAAATATGCCAGTGTTATGGCATATTGGAAGATATCCCAAGCTGAAAAAAGATCATACGATATTTTTCAGCAACTCAACCTTCCACATGTTTATTAGGGAAAGGGTTGGGGGTGGGGTGGAATCATCAAAACCAGCAATTCAAATGCTGATTTACACTGTTTATTTAACTTTATATGGGCCCTTTTATGATGCGGTCGCTGTGGGGCCTCCCCAATCTCCGGTTCAGATTAACACTGAATGACACTGACCACTAAACCATGGCATTCTCTAAATACAATATCAACGGTGGCCCCAGTGGCAGAGCGAGGATCCCCAATCGAAGGCCTGGGTGAGGGTTAAAAACAATAAGTGACAGTTTGCATTTGGGAGCCCCACCCTGTCCCACCACTGGGAAGAAGGTTAAGTTGCTAGACTCTGGGGGAGATCGACCCTGGTGCCTCCTGAAGGAAAGTAGGGGTTAAAAACAGTATGTGACAGTTTGCATTTGTCTTCTTTTTTTTTTTTTTTCGGTGGTGGGGGGGGGGGGGGGCAAACCCCACAACGACCTTCCAAATATCATGATTATCTCCCCCCCCCAAAAAAAAAAATGGCTACCCCCCCCCCCCATTATAGTATCCTGGCTACGCCCCTACTAGATAAAAAAAATTCATTTCATATTTTCAAAATGGGGGTGACTAGATCGATATAATGGTTGAACTATGGAATTGTGCGTATTCCCTCCCATGATTATGAGCCCTTCCCAGGATATTTTTTTTATCAAATTCTGAATCTCTGAGATCGATTCTGGTGCCTCCTGGGGAGACGTGGGGGTTAAAAACAGTTAATTGTGGTTTGCATTTGGGCCCCCATAACCCCCCCCCCCCCCCACCCCCCTCCAGCCCACCACTGGGAGCTCACACATAGGGATTGGTGGAGTGAGAACAAAGCGCTCCAGTCATAATAGGTGCCTGTGAGTATCATTGGGGTAGGACATACAGGAATCTAGAACTAGCATCCACTGATGTGTGGTTGGTTTTAATATTTATTATCACCTCGGCATGTGTTTGGCGAAATGCCAACTGACAATAATTTATGAACCCCCATTTAAAAAAACCAGCTTGAACACAATTTTTGGCCGGTAAAAAGGACGGTAAGTGTATAAAACTATGTTTTAAAGTGCTAAATGTACAGCTGAATGTGTGAAAAGTGACAATTTAATGAAGCGAACACAATAATAAATATATATAAAGAAGATTAAGTATTGTTTGTTTTATTGCAGACTATTTTCAAATTATAAATGGTTTCTCTCCCAAAATCTTTCTATTAAATCCCCTCGTAGTGAACAGAAACATCTAAAATTAGCTACACCTCCATCAAGCAAGTATGATAATATTCACCCCATCATGTACCTCAGCGAATTCGTTGTTTTCCTTGCATAAAATGGCGTGTCGATCAGTGTCGATGGCGAAATGATCTATTTTGTCTTGAAAATAGTCTACAATAAAACAAACAATACTTAATCTTCCTTCTATATATTTGTTATTGCGTAAGCTTCCTTAAATAATCACTTTTCACACATTCAGAGGTACATTTAGTACTTTAAAACGTAGTTTTTATGCACTTACCGTCCTTTTTACCGGATACCGTCCTTTTTACCGGCAAAAAGTATTACTCCTGTGTAATGCCAGATTCTGGGATATTTTCTTGAAATATGTTCAGTTTACCGCCATTTACCGAGAGGTACCGGTAGGTACGGAAAAAAAAGTTTTTTAGAAATTATTTTCACAATAAATTGAATACAAACGATATATTTCATGCATTTTATGCATTTATTTCTGGAAATGTGGCCATTAATGATGCAATTTGTCGCGATAATCATAGTTTGGAGTTATTTATTGAGTATCGCGATTGACCTCTCGGTAAATCATGTTTTCTCGGTTTGACAAGAGGCACCGAGAGGTACGCAAAAAAAGCTTCTTATAAATTATTTTCACAATAAATTGAATGCAAACGGTATATTTAATGCATTTATTTCAGGGAATTTGGTCATTAACCCTTTACGCAACGCAGATGATATCAAAATATATTATTTTAAATATCATTTTTGGTAATTTTTCAAAAAATCTCAACAAAACCCTATCATGTGACCCCTTGTTGGAACGAGCTCGACGAGCTCGTTCCAACGAGGGGTCACATGATATGGTTATGGTGAATTTTTTTGAAAAATAATATTTTTTCAACTGCTGAATTTTCATATTACGCGGGCGGATGCGGCCGATTCGTTGGGTAAAGGGTTAATGATGCAATTTGTCGCGATAGTCACAGCTTGGTGTTATTTATTGAGTAGCGCAAATGACCTCTCGGTAAATCGTGTTTTCTCGGTTTGACAAGAGGCACCGAGAGGTATGCAAAAAAAGCTTCTTGAAAATATTTTCACAATAAATTTAATGCAAACAGTATATTTCATGCATTTTATGCTTTTATTTCGGGGATTTGGTCATTAATGTTGCAATTTGACGGGATAATCACAGAAAGCTTTTTATAAATTATTTTCACAATAATTTTAAATTGAATGCAAACGGTATATAAAAAATAACGTAAAGTAAAATTATCAATGTTTGTTTTTATTCTATATGGATAATCAAGACAACTTTCAGAATTATTTCAGTACTTATTTACTTTATTTATTATAATTATTTACTGGTGTGAGAATAATATTTAGAATGTGTGTATATTCTTGAATTTTGTGGTTACCTCTAGCTGACAATTTCGCTAATTATTTAGATGTGCCTATCCAACTCAGCCTACTGTCTTGTCACCTACATCCACACCGACGGCTACCAGAAAGAGTAGAAGCCAGGTGTGTTGCTATTTTGTAAAAGCAAAACTGCGACTTTAAGTTTACTATAAACACACTACTCTCAACGTCGGGTCACCAAAGAAAATGATTTGGCTTGGGTACATAGTAAGAAAAACACTCAATAGGATATAAACTTGGATTTGAATTTTGTTCCCCAGTCTGATCATTGACTTAACTATCATCATGTCACCTGTGCTTTATCCATGCGGCATTTGTGGCGAAGAATGTCACCAGATGAAGAGCATTTATTGTGAGAAATGCACTCACTGGTTTAATCCTGTATGTGAAAAACTTCAGCAGCAACATTTCAGTTTTTTTTGTAAGTCAAACTTAGATTACTACTGTAATTCATGTCTCAATGTTCAAGCAGACTTCAATTGGGATTTATCTAAGAGGAGACTGATAGCTGCCGAAAGGGAGGGTAAACTAGAAGAGGTCGCAAAAAGAGAATTGATTTTCTTGCTCCTCTTGCCTTTTGCCATGCACACTATCCACCAGTATCATCCAATGAGGTATTATTCCAGGGATTTGAATGCTCATAATCTGCTCGGATCAAACTGGTCTGGGTCTGTACCGGTCGTTGTCAGGGGCAATGGCAACTGTCTGTTTAATGCCATTTCTGTTTGCTTACTTGGAGACGAGTCTCGAAATGTGGAGCTTCGAGTCAGATGTTGCATTGAGTTGGTTTTAAATAAGACATTCTATATTTCGGCTCATTCAAAAACAGACATAGCTTTGGTCAGCCCATCACTTGAAGATGCTATTAAAACGTGCGTTAGTATTAAGGGGTGGTCCTCTGCAACTTCCCAACAACGGGACGACCCAGGACAGGACATGACTGCAACGAATGTCTTTCAATTTTCGTGCATACTGGCGTTAGACAGTATTATCCGATGACGGGCAACTTCCCAAGAATGGGACGACCCAAGACAGGACAAAACTGCAGCCACGCGAGGACAAGATAATAACAAATATTGCCCTTTAAGGGCCTTTGAACAACTTCGCTTACTTTTTTACTTGCAGGCATTACGCAGTCTACTCTGATGACGGGCACGATCCCAACGACGGGACAACCTAAGACAGGAGAAGGATTGCGGCCTCATTGGAGCCACATACTATGGCCTATAAGTTATTTATTTTCAAACGACAGTAGAAATAAATAAATAAATTAAAAACAATTTTAAACCAGCCAAGTCTCTGACTTGGTGGTCCAACGCCCTGGTAAATGGTGATGAGAATTGTTAGGTTTTTTTCAGCTTACGGCAATGACAAGCCGAGAGGACACGATTTACCGAGAGGTCAATCGCGATACTCAATAAATAACACCAAGCTGTGATTGTCGTGACAAATTGCATCATTAATGACCAAATCCCCGAAATAAATGCATAAAAAATATACTGTTTGCATTTAATTTATTGTGAGTGCCTCTTGTCAAACCGAGAAAACACGATTTACCGAGAGGTCATTCGCGCTACTCAATAAATAACACCAAGCTGTGATTATCGCAACAAATTGCATCATTAATGACCAAATCCCCCGAAATAAATGCATTAAATATACCGTTTGCATTAAATTTATTGTGAAAATAATTTATAAGAAGCTTTTTTTGCGTACTTCTCGGTGCCTCTTGTCTAACCAAGAAGACACAATTTACCGAGAGGTCAACCGCGATACTCAATAAATAACTCCAAACTATGATTATCACGACAAATTGCATCAGGCCACATTTCCAGAAATAAATGCATAAAATGCATGAAATATATCGTTTGCATTCAATTTATTGTGAAAATAATTTCTAAAAAGCTTTTTTTCCGTACCTCTTGGTGTTCTCCTAAATACCAGAACTCACCAGAACCGCACAGAACCCCCCTCTAAATTACATTTGCGCAGTGTTTTACGATGAAATATGTTTATTTTATGTAATAATCCAAATTCATTCTTATAGTCGCCTTTGTCTAGGCGGTTCTGGGGGATTCTGGTATTTAGTATTTTTCTCCTAAATACCAGAACTCCCCAGAACCACACAGAATTCCCAAGAAGCACCCTCTAAATGACACTTGCATGCTGCTCTCGGGGAAAATATTCCATTTCCATTTCTTTTAACAATCAACAGGAAATTTAATTTAATTTATTCACCAGTTCAAACCTGTGTCGACTTAAAAAAAAAAACAATTTTTTTTATTCGTCTCAAGACTGGCACATGGTATATACAAAAATATATAATATTATACAAAATAACAAGAAAGTCATGAAAAAAGAAACCCGTACAAATACAAACACATCTTGCAAGAAACCTGTGCATTTAAATATAAACACAGCGCACCCTTAAGTGATCACCTCACCAAGCAAAATGTTGATTGCAACGTGCGATCAACATTTTGCTTGATGAGGTGGTAATGTAATGGTGCTTCGATTTACCCAATACTGCCCATTAAGTCTGATCACCCAATTACACCCGTTTACTACCCAATTACACCGAATTATTATCAAAAAACAAGGGAAATAAGTCAAAATTAGTTTCATTTAATTTGATTGTATTTAATATTCACTTTTCGAGCGACTTTCATGTGTGTGCCCCAAATACCATGATATCCCAGGGTATTTTTGATATACCATGGTGTTTGAGTACAATACCATGCTACTTTTTGGTCTGGTCCGAGTCTTCAGCAAGATCCAGACCTAATTTACTGGATGCGTTTCGTTTTCTATGAACTATTAACAAGTTGAAGATTTTCGATACTCGAGCAATGAAGTAGGCTCAAGTTCGATTAGCCAAATCAATCAGTGAATGCAAAATTTCGAGTTAACTCCCTTGACTAAATTTTAAATGTTCAGCTGAAATGAGATCGAATTTGAGAATAAATCATGTTTTAGTTTTCCACAGAATACTAAAACAGTCTGGAAATTGAATCTTTTCTTCGAAAACAATGTGTAAATGTAACTTAGAGGAGGTTCTGTGGGGAAAATCTGAGAGGTTCTGGGGGGGGGGGGGATCTGGTATTTAGGAGAAAAATACTAAATACCAGAACCCCCCAGAACCGCCTAGACAAAAGCGACTATAAGAATTAATTTACTTCTATTCTTCTTTCCTGCAAGGTTTATTACATAAAATAAACATACTGCATCGTAAAATACTGCGCAAATGTAATTTAGAGGGGAGTTCTGGTGGGTTCTGTGCGGTTCTGGGGGGTTCTGTGCTGTTCTGGTGGGTTCTGGTGGGTTCTGGTCTTCAGGACAACCGCCTCTCGGTACCTACCGGTACCTCTTGGTTAATCGTGGTAGCCCAGTTTACAAGGGTCCCAGGGACCGATAAGAGGCCTATCGTCCATGTTTCCGCACACCTTTTCAATGTTTACCTCTCTATCATCATTGTCAACTGAAAAACTGGTAGGATGCTCCGTTAACTGCTTTTTATGAGATGTTCCGTTAATTGTTTATTCCACTCCTAATTCAATTGACAAAACAATCTGGCTGTGCGCGTCAGAAAGCAGTTCACTAAAGTCATCTACCATAAAGTCGGTCAAACATTTGGCCAACTTAATAGAGCAAATGAGGTAATCAATAACACTTACACCCTTACAGGTAGCAGCACCGATATGTTTGTCCTCCCCGAATTTCCCATTAACAATAAGTAAGTTATTATGTTCACATAGTACCACAAGTTTTCTGCCAAAGTTATTTGTAACATGGTCTTTGGACTCCCTGTGAGCCGTCATTCCATTTTTATCCTGATCAGCAATTTCACTTCGCAGATAATCTGAGAGCTCACAACACTCACCAATCCGCGAATTAAAGTCTCCGACAAAGAAAATAAAATCACTTTGTGCTGCTTTGTCAGCTAAAGAGATCAGTAGATTTTCATGGGAATTCCCGCCGTCATATTTGGACCCTTCAAATGGCAGGTAGACATTTCCCATAAACACGGGGGGTTCATTTCCAATTTTAAATTTTGTCCACAATATATTCTCTGTTTCATCAGGAATAATTGTACACAACGATTTCAAATTATTTTTCACTCCTATGCATACCCCACCCGACCTAATCTTAGCTGTTTTTTTACGGTTTCTTGGCTTGAATACATGGAAGCCCTCAATTCGGACAACATCTATGTCATCCGTTTTTGTTTCCTGGAAACAAATAACATCATTATTCGTGATGTAATCGACAAATTCAGGGTCTTTCAATTTTGACATATATCCACAGACATTCAATGGCACAATTTTTGTATTTAATCTTTCCCAGCTGTCCTATGCTTTTTGACCACTGTTTCCCCATCCACTCTCCCTTACCACAGTAGAAGGGTGATGCAAAACTCTGTAGGGCGGGGGTGTGGCTGGATAGAGTTGCTTATTATCCACAAACAGCCTATCGGAGACGATTTTAACCCGGTTTCTACTTGACTTAGCTTGTTTGGCCAGTGGAAAAATTACGGCTCTTCTGTAGTCCGCAACTTGTTTGGGGAAATGTTCATTGACAAAATAATTTGTGTCATTCAAGAAGTACGATCGATTTCAGATGCACTCACTGTCTTTAAAATAAGTGAATTTGGCAACTATTGGCCTGTTTTTGCCTGACTGTCTTTTTCCAAGGCGATGTACTCGTTCGAAATAGATTGGCCTCGCGATTTTCATTTTTTCTTTTATAAAGTCAGTCAGAAGATCCCCAGACAAAATTTTATCTCTCAATTTCCCTGATACCACTAAATAATAAATTGTCTCTCATTGATTGCAATTATAAGTCAATTAAGCTCTCATTGACAGCAGCATTGTCCCATTGCACACATGATAAGGATTCACGTACATGGTAGCTTTCCCCCTGCAAAGTACTCACTGCACGCTCAATGTCACTGTTCTTAGTATTCAGGTCAGAAAATTCCCCATTTAAAGTCTGTGTTTTATGTTCCAGTTCACTAACCCTTTCACATATGTTCTCAACATTTTGCTCGATACCATTCAACCATCTATGAACCAACTGAAATTCTGATTTTAGATCGTCTATCATAGATAATTAAGTATCCAATGCGTCCAGACTGTCTACAATTTTTTCAAACATGTGATAAATTTGACCTCTTGTGATAAATTTGACCTGATTCAGTGGGAATTGTTTTGTAAGGACATTTGGAATGTTGATTAGAGAGTTTGACCCCTTGTGAATGTTCATCAACGGTACAGTCACGATCAGGACTAACTGGTACTCCCTTATCATCAAGTTCAGAGATGGAAACATGTTGATTTCTCTCATCACTGTCAAAAGTATCTAAATTTGTACTCACATTTCTGTTGGTATACATAACCTTTTCCCTTCCTGCTCGTGCTCGTGAAATATCCGAATATAGTTCTAATAGTTCTAAATTATCATCATTCACAATGTGTAAACTTTCAGCGATAGTCGATGGCAAGTCACGCAATACCGCAATCGGTGATCTGGCTAAACGACCTCAGGCATGCATAGAGGTATTATACTAACATATCACAATGTGCCGATTAATGTAGTAGAATATTTTATTTAAGTGTCACGTTTCGATACACATGGAATATATTACACATAGAATGTTAACAGAATAGTTGTATGAAACCCAGCCTCTGAAGGCTTATGAGACACATTTTGATCATTTATTGGTCGTTATACATTAAAGATCACCCCGTGCCCGCCCACCCTTAGAAAAGAATTGTATATTCACCCGTGCAGACATTTCCACGTGCTTCTGCATATACCCACGTAGATATACAACCAAATATTTGAATAAATTTTACAAGTCCAAAAACCTGAAAAGTATTTACAAATATACAAAGAGCAAAAAAAATATACATAAAGCCTTTGAGAGGGCGATAAAGCAACATGTGCATACCGAAGTCAAATCCTCCCATTTTGGGGGTTCAAGATTTCCTTCAACATGCAAATGTTCCTTCGTCGGCCTTTCAAAAAATTAAATTAAAATCGATCGCCAAGCCTGGTATTTATGTTTAACAGTTCAATTAGGTAATCGGCATATATTTAAAGTTTGCGTTGTTTACGTTATACGCCTCACTTGTAATCACGATAGGATCCGGTCCGATACCTTCCTCACATACGTTCATCCTATTGTTTCTATAAGTTACTGGTTTCCAGAGAGGTAAATGTGGGAGGGGGGAGTAATAATAATAATAATATGTTGACCTTTCCCCCATCCACCCCACCCCACCACCATATAATCTAGGACTTTCTCAAATTTACAAAAGGTTCACCCTCGAGCATGTCATTCAACTCTCCAACAGCCACTGTTGACCCTCTCTAGAAAACGCACACACAGAGGTTGGGTCTGTTATGTCTGTTATTAATTGATCCACACTGCCAATACAAAGCACACAGAAAGACAAAACGGGTATTCATTCTCTCCAATGCAGCAAACCAATGATCTCGATAACAACAAGAGAGAAGGTCGGTTTTATTGGGAAAACGTAAAATGTATGTTTTTCAAAATTATTTGGAAGCAAAAAGATGTGATGACATTCAAATATAACTTGGATATATGACACATTTGACATTTCTAGTTTCTAGTCTAATGTGGGATGGCATAAAATGTTTATTTTTATAAGGTCGCAACATCGTTTTAAAGACCACCATGGTAGTGAATTTTGCTTAATTGTATAAGGGTTATACACAAAATTTACCTCCGATTTAAAATAAAAATGGAAGCAAAAAGTAATTATCTTACAATTCAATTAATTATAGCAAACTGAAGTGGAAATGTTGATTTTTTTTTCAGATGCAAGATGCAAATAGTTTGGAAGGAGGTTTTTTCAGAAATAATTGTTATGTGTCCCCATACTATGTATGGTACACATAATGCCGGCATCCAGGGTGACCATCCGTCGTTCGTCCATCCTTTGTCTGTCCATCCATCTGTCCATCCATCCGTCTGTCCATCCGGCATCCGTATCCATTTCTTTGGCATTCGATAACTTGAAAAATATTGCTTGGATTATCTAGTTACTTTATATTTGTGTTCAGGTTACTGATGTGCCGAGCTGTATAGTTTTTGGTGTAAATCGGATAATTTGATCCTGAGATATTAACCCTTTATCCTTCAAATTGAAAATTCCTCCAATCCCTTTGGCATTCGATAACTTGAAAAATATTGCTTGGATTGTCTAGTTACTTTATATTTGAGTTCAGGTTACTGATTTGCCGAGCTGTATAGTTTTTGGTGTAAATCTGATGATTTGATCCTGAGATATTAACCCTTTATCCTTCAAATTGAAAATTCCTCCAATCCCTTTGGCATTCGATAACTTGAAAAATATTGCTTGGATTGTCAAGTTACTTTATTTTTGTGTTTCTGTTACTGATGTACTGAGCTGTATAGTTTTTGGTGTAAATCTGTTATTTTGATCCTGAGATATTAACCCTTTATCCTTCAAATTGAAAATTTCTCCAATCCCTTTGGCATTCGATAACTTGAAAAATATTGCTTGGATTGTCAAGTTACTTTACATTTGTGTTCAGGTTAATGATGTGCCGAGCTGTATAGTTTTTGGTGTAAATCGGATAATTTGATCCTGAGATATTAACCCTTTATCCTTCAAATTGAAAATTCCTCCAATCCCTTTGGCATTCGATAACTTGAAAAATATTGCTTGGATTGTCTAGTTACTTTATATTTGTGTTCAGGTTACTGATTTGCCGAGCTGTATAGTTTTTGGTGTAAATCTGATGATTTGATCCCAAGATATTAACCCTTTATCCTTCAAATTGAAAATTCCTCCAATCCCTTTGGCATTCGATAACTTGAAAAATATTGCTTGGATTGTCAAGTTACTTTATAATTGTGTTCAGGTTACTGATGTGCTGAGCTGTATAGTTTTTGGTGTTAATCTGATAATTTGATCCGGAGATATTAACCCTTTATCCTTCAAATTGAAAATTCCTCCAATCCCTTTGGCATGAGATAACTCAAAAAAGATCAATCTGATTGTCATGTTTCTTTATATATTTATTCAGGTTACTGATGTGCTGTGCTGTATAGTTTTTTATGTAAATCTGATAATTTGATCCGGAGATATTAACCCTTTATCCATCAAATTAGACACTCCTCCAATCCATTTCTATATGTACCCATATCTTGTATGGTGTACATAATGTCAGCATCCTTGGTGGCCCTCCATCATACAGCTTTCTACTAGTTGCGCGTATGGGTACACATCTGATGATTGCATCGGCCTATTTTTTTTAAAAAAGTCTCCATAGACTTCAGTGTTAAACTGAAAAATTGGATAGATTTTTCGCCGAAACTCGGACATCTGCAGTGGCAATCATACAAATTTCTGGGTATGCGGGGCACAATTTTTAGTCATCCTCCCAGGTAATGTGGCCTAATTATTGATGCCTTTCACAACTTATAAAATATGGACACAAATGGACTCAGAGTCAAGGAAATTGCGTTTTTTTGTCTCAGATTTTTCCCGGGGAGATATCTCTTCCCTCCGACGAGAGGGTATCCCCTCTTGTGCTCACCGCTACGTGGCTCGGATGATGCTGTGCATCCTATTCTGTATACCCCCTAGTAGTTCAGCGATATAAACGTAGCGGCTCCCCCCTTCGTAGGGGGGGGGGGGGGTAGCCACTACGTTCAGATCGATGAACTAGCCCCCCTAGATATTACTCTTGCTCCCCTAACTTTGATATTCTGGCTATGCGCCTGACTTTGCATCACCTTAAATTGAACAAAATTACAAAATGAAATTTGCCCTTATTTTATAATGTTCTATTTCTAGAAACACGTTTAATTCGGATGAACTCACAAGACCGATAGGTTTGTTTTCATCTATTCTGGCTTTTCCAAAGTGATCAGAATTGCTGTTTTTGAACTTCAGTCATTTTGATGAAGATTTTGAACATTCTTCCAACAGAAATTAAATATGAAAAGTAACAATCAAAACAAATTCCATATCATTTGGGAGCTTTCACTGAGAATGTGTGTTGTTCATCATTTTTGGAATAGAAACGAACATTGTCGTTTTCAACACATTGCAAGTACGTTGATAGTGCACTTGTCTTTAACCATTATTAACCCTTCTTGTGCAGAGTTAACCCTTTACCCAACGTAACGGCCAAAACCGGCCAGCGCTATTCTCAAAAATCGCCAATTAAATTTCATTATTTTTTTCATTTTTTGTCTCCAAAACATAGGTTATGACCCCTCATTGGAACGAGCTCGTCGAGCTCGTTCCAACGAGGGGTCATAACCTATGTTTGTGAGACAAAAAATGAAAAAAAATAGTTATTCAAGAATTATTTTTGCAAGTGTCATCTGCTTTCTACGTTAGGTAAAGGGTTAATACGTTTGGCTTTCTTCGCCCGTAAAACTGTCTGATAGGAGATACCCTGGTTCTCAAAAATCTTGTTAAACCCCAATAAATACATAAATTGAAACCCATGTACTGGACAATATATATATAGACCCTGCTCTTGGCATTTGTAAATAAAATGAAACTGTTGCTCAAATTTGAGCATGACATATCATCAGACCTTGAAGAGCTAGCTCTCCAAACCACCCAGCGTTTGACACAATTTCTACAGACTCAATACTGGAAGCATAAATCTTACCTAGAAGTAGAGATATCTGAGTACCTCATTAACCCGCTTCCTCCTAATATCATTGAGCAGGACCAACCTGCCTTTCTTGAGCTCTTCATAACACCATTGAATGCTTTTCCAGCATTGACCCCACCAAATATTGGTTAACCAATGGCCATCATATTAAAGAGGCAATGGTCATAGCTATACCAGCCCTTAATCAGGGCTTGAACATAATAGCAGCTGCCACTGTATCCCCCAGAACACAGTGGACCGCAGTCCACTCACTGAGTAGAAATTCCTCTGGCCAATTAGATACATGCTTCCAGAAGCGCACTCACCAAGTAATTATACCAATGGACACTCACCATACCTCTGCAGATTCACCTCCGAGCGCACCCAAGCGTCGAAACTTAGGAATGACCAACACCTCCCCCGACCCTGAATACAACACCTCGGGGCAGTGCACATCACATGTCTGAGGTCCCTCCCAATGCTACCTCTTCGGTCAAACACATGATAGGGCATAGTACCACGGCACGCAGGGCTACCAAACAAAGGCAATTCTCATACCTCGCCTACCTCTGGACACCTCTGCTGTACTCAGTATGTTTATGACCCCTTGCAGTTAGTGTTGAAACGATTAGTGATTTTCAGGAATCGACTAGTCGCCAGCAGTAATCGATTACTAATCGACTAGTCGAAGCCCCCATGTTATTGTTATCAAACTGTTCAAACACGTGTTCCGCCGTTCTTCCCTGGTTAAAACTAACAGTAATACTTGCAGTGAAACAATGGCAAGTGAAGCTTTCAAAGTCCACAAAACCTCTTTCAGTTTCGAGAGAGAATTAATGTTGGTAGCTTCTGTTTAAAATAATTTTTTCTCAATATAGTCACTGATATTTTAATAAAATAAATCATTATTCAGGTTTTTTTTATATTATTCGTTCCATCCCATTGAATGTTAACAAAAGGAAGTGCTCTTTACGCATGCGTGATGTACATCCCCTGTTGAAAATTAAGCACAGTTAACGCCCACAGCAGTCATCAGTCTGTCAACAATTGTACACCGAACACTCTCACACAACTTCTCGTATTATGACTTAACCTCTTATCTGTCCATAATTATGCATACATCGAACACGCCTACTAATTTCCATATTGTCTGCTTTGAAAATCATCACCTGACCTGATTGGGTTTCCTCTTAACTCAGTTGCAGTTCGAGGAAAAGCTAGTTTCACTTTCAATTTCCTGGAAACTCGCAGATTTCCAGGAATTTGTCCGCATGTATTTACAAAATGAAAATAAAAAGCACATGGATTTTGTAATTGGTTCTTTAGTGATAACAAATTGTTCCAAATACAAACTGGTATGTGTTCTTCCATAATTTCTCTTTGATGTTTCTATAAGACATTTCGAACTTACCAGTACCTGGTGAACAAATTGATGTCCGTAGGTGGCCTAATTTCATGTCAACTTTGGGTCCTAATTTTCTTGCAGGCTGCTCCCTCGAGAATAAGCTCACCCATATATTTTTCCCTGTTTACTTCACGCACCCCTGGTCTTATTCAATCTCTGGTCAGTTGGCCAACTAGGGTTGTTATTCATGCAGTCGGAACCATCAAACGCGTTATTTCCGTGGGTTGTTTTTTGATTTCGAGAGTTTACTTGTGACGTTTGCAACAACGTTGGGTGAATTTAAGGGGATTGTGTAATGTTGGGGCAGATGTTCCGACTAATCGACTAGCAGATTTAGGGATCGACTAATTTAATAATCGCGTCGACATCGATTAGTCGGCTAATCGTTTCAACACTACTTGCAGTAGCTAACCTCTGTGGTCAAAAGTCATGCTGGAGGAATGTTGGCATCTCCACCCAAATATTGGCCACGAGTCCAATGGTGATACCATGACACTGCCTGTACTACCACAGATATACAACCTGTATTAACCAACACTGGGCCCGGGCCACTAGAAACCACTTGGCTCACTGGCATGTCCACTCATGCTGGTCCTAGGGACCCTACCTGTCATTTGAGGTCTGGCTTCGACCTCTCGTCGTTGGTTTGGAGCATAGCCCCGGATCCACCATTGCAACCAGCATTTGTCTCACTAGTACCTTATCAGAGAGTATACGGTTCTCTTATGTTATGGTTAACCAGGGATCTTTGTCCTTTTCCACTGAACCTAACACTTCAGATGAACGGTCTGCATTTGCCACCAGGCTGGATAGTTCCCATCCTCCTTCCCTGCCTACACAAACCATGACCCAGCCACGTGTGGATACCACCTGTCTGGGCAAAACATCAACCGCTACTTCTACCTTCACCGGGGTTTGCCCATAAATGTACCAGAGAACCTAGTACGGAATCTAGCCAGGATAGTCAATACTAAACACCACTAGCTCACGAGCAGTCCCACATGGCACGCACCCGTAGTCGGCATACACGACACAAATGGAATGACAGTCCCACCTTACCGCAATGGCTGACAAGACTAGTAAACACATCACTAACCTATCAACTTACACCTTCAGTACACATAAAAAGATTGTAATGGGCAGGGGACTAAAATTTATACCAACACCTCAAAGACCTCCCAGGTCCTTCCTCACTGAAGACATCCAATTGCTTCATAATAGAATGCGATTGAGAGTTGTACATGCTGATGAACAGCAGCGGTTTATTAACTCGTTTCACACCAGTAACGCTTCGACTACCTTTCACAACATTGCAGTGGAAATGTACTTGAAATCAAAATGGAGCTCCAGTGGTGCCTTAACCCTTCCTGTTACGCCTCTGCCACGATAATATGATCAAAGTGGGATGCATTGCGCTCACCACGCTCCGACGAAATTACGTCATCGTTATTAAACGGTCGGACAAGGGCAAATCAACTATTTCACTTGACCACACAACCTATGCGTCTGAGGGCCTCCGACAACTAACCTCGGCCCTACGATATAACTAATGGCACACACTACATATGAAGTCCAAAATCACTTGGAACAAATGTACAACAACCATAAGATGGACTTTTAAATGTATAGATCGCTCCAACCTCAGATGGATAGTACACAACAGACCGTCCTCCATCTTCTACCGCAGATACACAAGGATCCTCCCTCCACGGGTAGATCTACCGTTGCTGGCTGTGGTAGCCCCACTGCCTCCATTTCTGGGCTACTGGACTTCTTCCTTGTTCCCATTGTGAAGAAACAATATACATACATACGGGACACTGTTCACTTCATCCAACTCATTAAAGAAGGCACCTATACCCCCAGACTCCACCCTTGTTTCTGCTGATATGGCTAATATATCACACGAGTAGGCAGTAGCGGTGATTGAACAGGTTCTGACCGAGAGCCGGAACATACCTTATCTCATACCGAGACATCAATTTCCTGACTATTAACGCTCCTCTAGTTTATCCTTAAGCGTAACTGCTTCCAATTCAATGTACAGACGTATATATACAAACCCTTGGAGCTGCCACGGGCAGTAAAGCTAGTCCCGAAATAGCCGACATTTCGGCCCACACGTGGGAGTCTGAACACTTCTCAATGGGCCAGGATAAGATTCACAAATGGCTCTGCTACCGTGATTATACCTTCAGCATCTGCACAGGATCCGAACCGGACTTCATGGAAAGAGCCAAGCAGCCACATCCGACATTTCACTTTGTTTATGATCCATCAACCACTCAAGTGACGTTCCTCGATACCGAGATTTATAAAGGCGATCGGTTCCAAACCACTGGCGTACTTGATGTGCGCCTTCATATCATACCAACGGATACATTCCAATATCTTCACTGCCAATCAGCTCATCCACTGTCGCATTCAGGAGATTTATCAAAGGTGAAATAACATGCTTCGTACCCAACAACTCCGCTGAAGCACATTATACACCACCACAAGGAGCAGTTAGCCCGCAAACTCCCACCACGGGTTTATGCCAAGCAAGAAATTGAACCTATACTTGCCTCTGTCAACTTCGCTGATCGATCTACTTTACACACAAACACAAACCAGGGGCGGACTAAGAAGGCCTACATGGAACCTCCATTGGTGTTTGCTGTGACCTTTAACCCATATATTTCTAAACTTAAGAAAGCGCTCCTGAAATACTGGGAACTCACATCAACCAATACCAAAACTACAGAGAATATCGCCAGAACCTCCAATTCTGGCTTTCAAATGTGGCACGAATCTGAATTGACATCCTAGTACATGCTCTCCTCCCACCTGAACAATGCCTTGCCAGGGCACCCCACCTCTTTCCACCAAGTATGCCCATTAGCAGTACAATCTACCAAACGGCTTATACAACCAGGGCCACACCCACCAATTAACTAGTACCAGTATACAACTTATTCGCCCTCCCCCCCCCCCCACCATGGGGGAGGGTTACATTGGGCGCTTCTTGAACTGGTTACCTACCAAGCGAATATATTCTTTACAATCCACCTAGTCCTCCCCTCGCATGAGGGTGGATGCATTCGGGGTACGTCCACCTTGGACTGTACAGTCCCGCACCCACCACCAACACCTCCCCGTTGTGTACCCATACGATCACTGGACTCTGTTCCCGATGACCTTGACAGGAACATCCGTAACTCAAGGTATCAATGTTTTGTCATGTTCTCAGTGTCGTCCATGCGTGTCATTGTGAATCTTTGTTTCTAATGACCTTCACATGAACCACAAACTTCGTAACTCAAGGTAATAATTTATCTGTGATGTTCACAACGATGCCCGTACTATTGAAAGGCGGAAGTAGCCTGTACTGAAAGCACTCTCTGTGGTGACATTCACACACACCAATGGGAGCGCTCACCCATCACGTACGTCTTGGACTTATTTATACCCTGCCATAGGGTGCAACTTCTGCTTTCTTCAGAAATTTGACCGTGCCAGAATTTTCGCAATATCTCTAATTAAACAATAAGGGGGAATTGGGATGCATGAAATGCGGAGATAAACACATCTACAGCATTTGCAGACCAACTTCCCTAAAGTGTCCTAACTTCCAGGGGATCACCCCGGCAATTACAAAGGGTGGCCTCACTACAAGAAAGTAAGAACTAGTGCGGAACTTGAAAGAGCCAATCTCACGAAACCAGTAAATGCTTCCTCCCCGTATCACCTCTGCTTCCACATCGCAGGGAGTGGCCAAGGGGTATTAAATAAGCATCCAAGTACCTACCTGTCTGACATCTGTTAAAGTGTCAGCAAGTCGGTGTCTTAACTCTTCAAAACGCAAATCTCCCATTGTCCAGTTAAAGCCGCCATCAATCACAACACCAGTTAATTAAGTGAACTGTACTACTACTCTCCTAACACCCGGACTAATTAATTCCCAAGCATTGATAAGCTCCAGTTAGCCGTATGGAACGCCCAATGCGCATATAACAAAAAATTGCAAATTAGTAAGCACGTCCTGGGAATTTGCGAGACGTTATTAGAAGGAACGGATGCACACTTGTGGCGGAGGGGTTGCCCTTCTAATAAAGCAGGATATTAAACACAAACCAATTAGAACAGACCACCGCTGAAAATCACGATCGTATGTTACTTTAACCCCAGAGACTTAATAGTCAACAACGGGGTATTTGAATTCTTCTCAGATAAATACAATCATTGTATTTTCCTAGGGTTTAATGCCAAGCACCAATATTCCAGGTGTAATTCCACCAGCCCCAACGGCGATGCCCCGTTCGATATTATTGAGAAATCTAACCTACAGGATATTAATGAAGACTCCTCTGCGTACCCATATCAGTTCTAAGCTACTCACTCAGCAAACTCGTCAGGGACCATAAGGTAGGCGATAATGAACAGGGCAGCGGCCATCTACCGCCTGTTCACTGCACTGGACTGGAACTTGTATCACGATGTTCTCGACCCCAGACTACCCTCCAACACCCCTTCCAATGCATCTTACATCGAAGCCCAATGTGCTGATCTTAGTAATCTGATAAACTCCACCCTAAATGAGCTATGCGCCAAAAGAAGAAGTACGCCCATGAGATGTACAATTTCAGAGGACACACTCTCACTAATTAAAAAGAAGCAAAAGGGCTTACGAAACCCTCAAGTCCGGAAACGATCCCACCAAACAATTGGAATTAAAAAGAACATACAATTGCCTTCATGGCGAAGTCAAGCAAGCACTCCAAACTAATCAGCAACATAACCGGAAAAGGGTCACATCCAAACTTAATAAAACCAGAGACAACACCTTCAAGGTGTTAACAGGCCAAAAAAGTAACAAGAGACAACCCAAGCCCCTAAATATAGATGACGGCACCAGAGACAAGGAAAAGGCAGACACGTTCGCCGAACTCCTCAGTAAAAGTAATCAACTCCACGATTGATGATGAAGTTAAAGATGTGATAGACAACATTATTAAAGCTAATTCAGAAATATATCGCGACCCCGAAACAGAAAAAGGGGATGGTCACGATCTAGTCGCTCCCATCACAAACGATGAGATTATCAGAGTTTTCAAAAAGTTCAAAAGCTCTTCCTCAGACGAAATGAGCTACAGAATTCTTAAACAAAGCCCCAACTCCTTCATCTCTAGGCTTAAAACTGTTTACAACGCATGTCTCACTCATTTTGATTGACTTCTTGGACAGAACCCCCTGACACAGCAAAAATAAATGATAATGAACATGATTTGAATTTTTATTTATTTTTTTTTTTTTGTTTACTCATAGTTTCATAAAAAATATGCTTCACAGATATAATAAGCAGTTTGAACCATAAAAAATTAAGATGAGAAGAAAATTACTGACGAGCTGGAATTTGGACCAAGAGCTCTTTAGACGGTTTGTACAAAAAGATACCCCAGCCTTTGAGCAGTACCTAGATGGATCTTATGGGGACCTTTGTTGTTTAAAGTTAGAGCGAAGTCATTAGAGGTGAAGGAAAGAATCGGGAGAGGGGAGGGGGGGGGGGGGGGAGTGTGCCAGATGTGTAGTTTAGGAATAACGGAGACCCTGGAACACACCAATCTAGAATGCCCCAAATATTTGCCTAGTAGAACAAGACTCGCTGCCATTCAGCTGTCTTTGGGCTCATGTGAATGAGGGGTTGAGCTTTTGACAGAGTTTATATCAGGATCAATGGTTTTGGCTGCTTTGCAAGTGAATGCAGCTCTGCTGGAACACTCCCATCTGATTGAATTTTTCTGACAATACTTCTTGGTGCACATGTACCCATCTAATAGGAGCTTGAGACCTCCTTTGTTGTTTTAATAATTTCCATGCTAAAATCATGTGAAGTGGTGAAATAGGTTTTGATTTTTGATAGTGAATGCCATCACTGACATTTGTATAACAGTAGGGAACAGTTTGTTTAAAAAATGACATATTGCAGTTTTAAAAACAACCAAGCTGTACCAAACAACTCATAGTATAATCAAAAAAGAAACATTACTCACCCCCTCCCTCACACCCCAAAAATTAAAGAATTGAAAAAATTAAACAAAAAAGGCCCCCGCCCCCTTAAAAAATTGATATATTAACATTTTTATTTTCACCATATTCTATAAATCATATTTCTTGTGAGGATTTTTTTTTGTCTTGACGGGATTTTATCTTTGAATGCAGAAAGTGAGGATGTTTTCCGAGGGGGTTTTGTCTTGAAAGAAAGGGCTTTGTCCTGTTACGATATGTGTCATGATACATACCTAAACCTAGCTTGGCTGGGGAAGAGGCACATTTCTTCAGGGTATGAGGACAAATATTGTCAGGCTCACAGGCTTTGGCGACCTTAAGAGAATTCGGGACTTCCTGCATATCTTCAGGTTCAGTACAAATATGGTCTAAGAAGGGTCGGCTGGAATCAAAGGTGCGTGATGGAAGGAATACTTTGTCGGCATTAATGCTGGAGATTGAGTAAAAATATTCGTTGAATGCCTCTACCTTTTCTATCTTACGAGAGATGTAGTAATGAATGTGGTTTTGGGGCCTGTTCTGGTGGAGGGGGTGGATGACGTCATGTAATTAAAGTGTTACGTAAGGTAAGTAACATGACGTCACTTAATTAATGAATATTTTTTTAATCACTTTAATTAATAACTGTTGCGTAATTAATTTTAATTAATGACTATTCCATAATTAATGTAATTAATGAGTGTAATTAGGGTTGATTATAATAATTAGTATATTAATAAATTATTTAATGTTGTTTACATCGATTAGTACATATTTTTTTTTAAAGTCATAATTTGGAATAGATATTATTAGATAAAAAATAATATATTTAAAAATAATATTAAAGTTCGACGACCGTTGGACATATATATGAATGCTATCGACTGACTCTGACCTGGACACGTGCTAAGGTAAACACTGCATTGTGCCTGCGTCTCATTAAATCGATTTTTTTTTCAAACGCGAACTACGACATGCAAGTGACAGGTGTTGAGGTAATAAATTCCATTATAACATTTTAACGACTGGTCATAATCTGTCATAAATATCGTTAGACTGGACATGCTATCATGTATTTAAAAATCAATGAAATCTCATTATAATGATGATCTCACGCGACAGATGTGTCTTGCTTTAACGGAAGAAGTGTGAAGATAACGACTCCATTGTGGCTATTTTTATGGGTGTAATTAGATTTAATAACTTGGCATGATTCTTACATATTAATAACACAAGTTTATTCTTCTCATTTTTGGTGGTCATAAAACTCTCATAGACCAAGGTATTCTGATTTTACGTCTCACGCGAGAAAGTAATTTTTTAATCCGATGACCACATGAACAAATAACATTTCGGTTATTGAAAAGCGGGCGTGTTTTTTTTTGTCCCCTATAAAGTCCGACAATTCGAACCTCACTCTCATTAGAAACTGTGTCAGAAAAGTCAAAATGGCAAGCATCGACTATACTTCCGTGAAAAGCTATGAGCGAACCAAGAAGCAGTGAGCTGATGAAGAATTTGCATTAGCGTTAAAAAAGTGGTGGTCAGCGACGCTCCCCATGAAGGAACAAGAATAGAAACTTAAAGACAACACTTTTGTTGAGGTTGCCAGACATCCCTTCAGGGAGATCCAGTATAAAAATCGACCTAAACACTGGTTCGATCTTCCCGTACACATGCAGGAGGAAGCACTTTTAGGGCCAAGGTTGGAGATACCGGTAACAGTTGAAGAAGATTGGCAGAGTGAATTTTTCACTAAGGCGGAGATATTAACAGTCGAAGAAGATTGGCAAAATGAGTTCTTCATCGAGGCGGAGGTGGGAGGAAAAAAATAGCTTTCTATGGAAAGCAAAAAACGGCCCATTTCAGGGCCACCATAATCTTAAAAAGAGTTGCTCTGTCACAAACACACACTTTTTCAACCAATCAGACACCTCCATTATCCCACTCCCTCAATGCCACACCCCTGTAACCCCTCACAATACCTAAAACTTTCATGAACTCCCCTCCTCCAACCCATCCAATACCAAAAACTTTTGGAAACCTCTCCCCCCCTCCCCCACCCCTCACAATAGCTAAATTATCTTGAACCCCCGTCCAGTTCTCTAAATGTAATGGGCATGTCAGGCCCCTGATATCCCGTCCCCACAATTTTGAGTGATCAAATTACCCCGATTAGTCTCCTCTCATAACTTACCGCACTCATAACCCTTAATTACAATAAGGTTGTCCCCCTAATAAATAGCGTATATTCATTTAATATAATATATTAATAATTTTCGTTAAATAATTCATTTTTTATTCCACAAGACACTTCTCGAAAAAACAAAATGGCGGGTCAGTTTGACATAAATACATGTATCGATTTATTCCTGACTGTCTGACGGTTATCAAAACAGCCCTTAGGTGTTTAAGAGTTAATTGTGGACCAGTGCGTTTAAAAATGCCAAATTCAAGTAATGTCCGGCCATCATTTTCTCAAAGTTGATGACAATAATCGCTTTTAACTCAAGTGAAAATGGAAAAAATTTGGGTGATAACACTACGGTCTGTGTTTAATCATAGAAAAATCACACCCACGATATCGTGTTTTACCAACCCGTATGTTTTATTTTTGAACGTTTACTGAAGAATAACCCACCCATCTAAGTAAAAGCATGAAAGAGCTACCATTATCTAATTACCCATGTGGGGGAGGGGGCGGAGCAGTAGCGTTGTGTACTATGGCGTACGACCTTCAGCCAATGATAACCCTGTGTAGAACTTTGACAGTTGTTTGCCTGTGCACGGTGGTTCTTTCCAGATTGCTCCAACTGTCGTTAAATAAATAAATGAAAAAACTACAATTCTATAATAACAGGCCAAGCCCCCCCTTCGTTTTACATGTTTTGTGAGGGGGATAATCAGCAGTACCTGCTCCTCGCTTTTTAACAGTTGAAAAACGCTGTTACTCGATCAAAAAATGGTAAAAGGATACGCGATTCTGTATTAACCACCCAAAGTGCAAAACTTGGGAAAATATAACTCACCTAGAGCGGCACCAAAGCTACGTACACAATTTGAACTCCCGCATTGTGTCGTTGGGCAAGGTAATTAACCCCGATTATTCACATGGGGCACGATGACGCCGTGTACAAAGGTGTACTGCACGTCGATGATACGCATATTTTTGAACATTCTAACCCAACCTGTGTGACAGTGCAGATTTACGACGTTGACAAAATGACAGTTACTCGTTGTTGCTTGGTGGTTCTCTTCGGGCATTCCGGTTTCCACTGCCCGTAAATTTGTCACGGTTATGATTAGCCACCGCGCATAAGTATATGACCTTAAACACCAATAAATAAATAATGATAATTAGGATTTTAAATCTATTAAGACCTGAATAATTTATAAATCGGCGCATGTTATTTGATTTTAGCCAGTGGATTGATAGTGACTTCTGAACTTCGAGCTGGAGAACTCCGTGTTTATTTAGAATAAACTGCGAACGTTTAATTATAACTTGAACTTGATGCCTGGGTGTAATGAAATAGCGTATTTTCTGCAGACATTCTGTTAAATTCTGACATAGATTTATTCGTGTAAACTCAGCTGGTTTACAAACCTGTATAATTTTTTTTTTAATTGAGTAAAAATAACTACGCCAGCCCGACCTACCCTTTGACCACCATGATCACAACAAACGTTTCAATTGATTCTCTCTCTCCGTCCTCACCAACCGATACAGTACGGGTGGGAACTAGTTGCAATCAAACTGTTGTTTTTTCTTGTTTTTTTTTACCACCCTCTTACAGTGCAAATCGAAATGAAATCTGATTCATTGAACCATATGTGCTAAAACGATTATTTTTGTACAAAACTCAAGACCTTTCCCTCACAAATACCTACATAAAAACAAGATAAATCGCGAGAATGCCTTGTGTACCAGCTTTTTGTTGATAAAATATGTCCTGTATACATTCCCGAATATTATTAATATACCCGCTTAATAACAGCCAAATTTTTATTGGATCACAGCGCTTGAACAATTGCTTAAATTCCCTAAATTATGTATATTTCCTGAAGTTGGCAAATGTCAAACTTGTCGAGAAAGGCACTCTGTAGTTTAGGAGACACCCCAAATAAAACAATGAAAAAATCTGAGATATATTGCATTTATTTAAATATCGATATTAACCAGAAAACTCTCATCAATAGGGTGTCATTCTGAATAGCCGCATATTGGTGTTTATTTTAGTGCAAATTTCATGTTCATTTGTAATTTAATACCAATCAATTTGATTAGTTTCGACCAGTAAACCAGCTGCATTTACACGAATAAATCTATGTTAGAATTTAACAGAATGTCTGCAGAAAATACGCTATTTCATTACACCCAGACATCAAGTACAAGTTATAATTAAACGTTCGCAGTTTATTCTAAATAAACATGGAGTTCTCCAGCTTGAAGTTCAGAAGTCATTGTCAATTCACTGGCTAAAATCAAATAAAATGTGCCAATTCATAAATTATTCAGGTCTTAATAGATTTAAAATTCTAATTATCATTATTTATTTATTGGTGTTTAAGGTCATATACTTATGTGCGGTGGCTAATCATAACCATGACAATTTTATGGGTAGAGGAAACCGGAATGCCCGAAGAGAATCACCGAGCAACGACGAGTAACTGTCATCTCACCAACGTCGTAAATCCGCAGGTTGGGTTAGACTGCTCGAAAATATGCGTATCATCGACGTGCAGTACACCTTAGTACACGGCGTCATCGTGCCCCATGTGAATAATCGGGGTTAATTACCTTGCCCAAGGACACAATGCGAGAGTTTGAATAGTGTACGTAGCTTTGGTGCCGTTCTAGGTGAGTTATATTTTCCCAAGTTTTGCACTTTGGGTGGTTAATACAGAATCGCGTATCCTTTTACCATTTTTTGATCGAGTAACAACATTTTTCAACTGTTAAAGTGCGAGGAGCTAGTACTGCTGATTTTCCCCCCTCAGAAAACATGTAAAATGAAGGGGGGCTTGGCCTGTTATTATAGAATTGTAGTTTTTTAACTCACCTGACTTTCAGTCAGGAGAGCTATAGTGATCACTCGTCGTCCGTCGTCCGTGAACATGGTGTTTGCGTCTTCTCCTCCCAAACCACTGAACCAATTTAATTGATATTTGAGATAATAGTTTGTTATGACATCACAATTTGATTTTCAAATCAAGTTGCCTCGCCCGTGGGTAAGGCCACACCCCAAAAGTGTGCTGAAATCTTCTTCTCATGAACCAGCAGTAGCAGAGACATGATATTTGGTGTGCAGCTTCCTTTTGAGATGTAGACTCAGATTTGTTCAAGAGAAGTTTGTGGGGCTATACTTGGCATCGTTATGGGAGGGGCAAAATTTTTGGCCCCCACCCAAAATTTCTATTTTCCAAACCGAGAGGCTGATTTGAACCAAATTTTATGTGAGGGCTTATTGGGTCATAAGTACCTAATTTATGCTGATTTTTTTCTTCCCGTAGCCCCATGGGAACCGCAGGAGCTAGAAATAGAAAAAAATTAAAACGCCCATATCTCCAAAACTGCACGGCACCGAGAATTTTTATTTGGTGTGAAACTTCCTTAGGACCAACAGAAAGAATTGGTAAAAAAAAATTGCCATCGGTTTTATCATAGGGTACAGTTTCGGGACTTTGAAAAAGTGCTGAGTCAGCACTTTTTAACACTGTAGGCAATGGGAAAAACATTAAAAAATCTTCTCCAGATCCAGCAGGCAGAATCTTTTGATATTTGGTATGCAACATTGTAGGGTGGATCTGATTCAAGTTTGTTCAAATCGGCCCCCTGGGTTCATATTTGGGCTCAGTATAGGAGCCCGATTTCGAACTTAGTGCATTTCAGGCAAATTTCTTAAAAAATCTTCTTCTCCAGATCCAGCAGGCAGAATCTTTTGATATTTGGTATGCAATATTGTGGGGTGGATCTGATTCAAGTTTATTCAAATCGGCCCCCTGGGTTTATATTTGGGCTCAGTATAGGAGCCCAAATTTGAACTTACTGCATTTCAGGCAAATTTCTTTGAAAATCTTCTTCTCCAGATCCAGCAGGCAGAATCTTTTGATATTTGGTATGCAGCATTGTGGGGTGGATCTGATTCAAGTTTGTTCAAATCGGCCCCTTGGGTCTATATTTGGGCTCAGTATAGGAGCCCAAATTTGAACTTAGTGCATTTCAGGCAAATTTCTTTGAAAATCTTCTTCTCAAGATCCAGCAGGCAGAATCTTTTGATATTGGGTATGCAACATTGTGGGGTGGATCTGATTCAAGTTTGTTCAAATCGGCTCCCGGGGTTTATATTTGGGCTCAGTATAGGAGCCCAAATTTGAACTTAGTGCTTTTCAGGCAAATTTCTCTAAAAATCTTCTTCTCCAGATCCAGCAGGCAGAATCTTTTGATATTTGGTATGCAACATTGTGGGGTGGATCTGATTCTATTTTGTTCAAATCGGCTCCCTAGATTCATATTTGGGCTCACTATAGAAGCTCGAATTCGAACTTAGTGCATTTAAGGCAAATTTCTTCAAAAATCTTCTTCTCCAGATCCTGCAGGCAGAATCTTTTGATATTTGGTATGCAACATTGTGGGGTGGATCTGATTCCAGTTTGTTCAAATTGGCCACCTGGATTCATATTTGGGCTCACTATAGAAGCCCAAATTCAAACTTAGTGCATTTCAGGCAAATTTCTTCAAAAATCTTCTCCAGATCCTGCAGGCAGAATCTTGTGATATTTGGTATGCAACATTGTGGGGTGGATCTGATTCAAGTTTGTTCAAATCGGCCCCCTGGGTTTATATTTTGGGCTCAGTATAGGAGCCCAAATTTGAACTTAGTGCATTTCAGGCAAATTTCTTTGAAAATCTTCTTCTCAAGATCCAGCAGGCAGAATCTTGTGATATTTGGTATGCATCATCCTTAGGGGGGGGTGAGATTCAAGTTTGTTCAAGCCATGTCCCTAGGTCCATATTTGGGCTCACTGTGGGAGCTTGAATTGTAACTTTGTTCGAAATGAGGAATTTTCTTAAAAAATCTTCTTCTTCAGATCCAGCAGTCGGAATGGTTTGATATGTGGTGAGTAGCATCCTTGGGGGGGGGGGGGGGGGAGGGGGGATTCAAGTGTGTTAAAGCCAAGTCCACTGGTCCATATTTGGGCTCCCTGTGGGAGCCCAAATTATAACTTAGTCAATATGAGGAATTTTTCTTTAAAAATCTTCTTCAGATTCAGCAGTTGGAATGTTTTGATATTTGGCATGGAGCAACCTTAGGGGGCTGAGATTCAAGTTTGTTCAAGCCAAGTCCATTGGTTCATATTTGGGCTCACTATGGGAGCCTGAATGACAACTTAGTTCAAAATGAGGAATTTTCTTTAAAAATCTTCAGATCCAGCAGATGAATGCTTTTGATATTTTTTATGCAGCATCCTTAGGGGGTAAGATTCAAGTTTGTTCAAGCCATGTCCCTAGGTCCATATTTGAGCTGATTGTGGGAGCTCGAATTGTAACTTGGTTCAAAATGAGGAATTTTCTTTAAAAATCTTCTTCTTCAGATCCAGCAGTCGGAATGTTTTGATATTTGGTGTGCAGGATCCTTAGGAGTGTGAGTTTCAGGTTTGTTAAAGCCAAGTCCCTGGGTTCATATATGGGCTCCCTGTGGGAGCCCGAATTATGACTTAGTTCAATATGAGGAATATTCTTTAAAAATCTTTTTTTGGATCCACTGGTCAGAATATTTGGGTATTTGTTTTCAGCTCTTCTTAGGAGGAGCAGATGCAACTTGTGGAAATCAATTCTCTGGGTTGATATTTAGGCTACCATGTCAGGTGAGCGCCCTCAGGCCCCTTGGGGCCTCTTATTCATATATTTATTTAACAACAGTTGGAGCAATCTGGAAAGAACCACCGTGCAAAGGCAAACAACTATCAAAGTTCTACACAGGGTTATCATTAGCTAAAGGTAGTACACCATAGTACACAACACTACCGCCCCACCCCATCCCCCACATGGGTAATTAGATAATGGTAGCTCTTTCATGCTTTTACTTAGATGGGTGGATTATTCTTCAGTAAACGTTCAAAAATAAAACATACGGGTTGGTAAAACACGATATTGCGAGTGTGATTTTTCTATGATTAAACACAGACTGTAGTGTTATCACCCAAATTTTTTCCATTTTCACTTGAGTTAAAAGCAATTATTGTCATCAACTTTGAGAAAATTATGGCCGGACATTACTTGAATTTGGCATTTTTAAACGCACTGGTCCACAATTAACTGTTTAACACCTAAGGGCTGTTTTGATAACCGTCAGACAGTCATGAATAAATCGATACATGTATTTCTGTCAAACTGACCCGCCATTTTGTTTTTTCGAGAAGTTTCTTGTGGAATAAAAAATGAATTATTTAACGAAAATTATTAATATATTATATTAAATGAATATATGCTATTTGTTAGGGGACACCCTCATAGTAACTAAGGGTTAAGAGTGCGTTAAGTTATGAGAGGAGACTAATCGGGGTAATTTGATAGTTCAAAATTGTGGGGACGGGGTATCTGGGGCCTGACATGCCCATTACATTTAGAGAACTGGACTGGGGTTCAAGATAATTTAGCTATTGTGAGGGGTGGGGGAGGGGGGAGAGGTTTCCAAAAGTTTTTGGTATTGGATGGGTTGGAGGAGGGGAGTTCATGAAAGTTTTAGGTAATGTGAGGGGTTACAGGGGTGTGGCAGCGAGGGAGTGGGATAATGGAGGTGTCTGATTGGTTGAAAAAGTGTGTGTTTGTGACAAAGCAACTCTTTTTAAGATTATGGTGGCCCTGAAAAGGGCTGCTTTTTGCTTTCCATAGAAAGCTATTTTTTTCCTTCCATCTCCGCTTCAGTGAAGAACTCATTTTGCCAATATTCTTCGACTGTTAATGACATCTCCACCTCGGTGAAGAACTCATTTTCCCAATCTTTTACGACTGTTAACGACATCTCCACCTCAGTGAAAAATTCACTCTGTCAATCTTCTTCGACTGTTACCGGTATCTCCAACCTTGGCCCTAAAAGTGCTTCCTCCTGCATGTGTACGGGAAGATCGAACCAGTGTTTAGGTTTATTTTTATACTGGATCTCCCCGAAGGGATGTCTGGCAGCCTCAACAAAAGGGTAGTCTTTAAGTTTCTTTTCTTCTTCCTTCATGGGGAGCATCGCTGTCCACCACTTTTTTAACGCTAATGCAAATTCTTCATCGGCTCGCTGCTTCTTGGTTTGCTCATAGCTTTTCATGGAAGTATAGTCGATGCTTGCTATGTTGACTTTTCTGACACAGTTTCTAATGAGAGTGAGGTTTGAATCGTTGAACTTTATAGGGGAAAAAAAAACACGCCCGCTTTTCAATAACCGAAATGTTATTTGTTCATGTGGTCATCAGATTAAAAAATTACTTTATCGCGTGAGACGTAAAATCAGAATACCTTGGTCTATGAGAGTTTTACGACTGCCATAAAAACGAGAAGAATAAACTTGCGTTATTAATATGTAAGAATCATGCCAAGTTATTCAATCTAATTACACCCACAAAAATAGCCACAATGGAGTCGTTATCTTCACACGTCTTCCGTTAAAGCAAGACACATCTGCCGCGCGAGATCATCATTATAATGAGATTTCATTGATTTTTAAATACGTGATAGCATGTCCAGTCTAACGATATTTATGACAGATTATGACCGGTCGTTAAAATGTTATAATGGAATTTATTACCTCAACACCTGTCACTCGCATGTCGTAGTTCGCGTTTGAAAAAAAAAATCGATTTAACGAGATGCAGACACAATGCAGTGTTTACCTTAGCATGTGTCCAGGTCAAAGTCAGTCGATAGCATTCACATATATGTCCAACGGTCGGCGAACTTTAATATATTATTTAAATATATTATTTTTTATCTAATATCTTTCCCAAATTATGACTTTAAAAAAAAATATGTACTAATCAACGTAAACATTATTAATTCATTTATTAATATACTAATTATTATAATAAACCCTAATTACACTCATTAATTACATTAATTATGCAATATTCATTAATTAAAATTAATTACGCAACACTTATTAATTAAAG
This sequence comes from Pictodentalium vernedei, assembly GCA_031216915.1. NCBI lineage: Eukaryota > Metazoa > Mollusca > Scaphopoda > Dentaliida > Dentaliidae > Pictodentalium > Pictodentalium vernedei. Next base: position 447,860,158 of record CM062297.1, on the reverse strand, counting down.
TGATTAAAAAATATTCATTAAGTGATGTCATGTTAATTACCTTACGTAACATTTTAATTACATGACGTCATCCACCCCTCCACCCACCCCCTCCACCAGAACAGGCCCCAAAACCACATTATTTACTACTGAGAGATGTTGGAACCCTTGTAGTGGAGATTTCGGATATCGGTCTATTTGTTTTCCAAGAGCAGTTTAAGGGTCTTCCACCAGGTATGACAGGGTGTCATGTGAGAGTGTGGAGTATTTTCTACTTTGATAAAGTAAAATGCTTTAGATTTCCCGATGGCAGAAGTTGTTTCATTTCTTTTTTTACGGTATTCGACCAAAGCTGTTTCGGTACCACTACATTCGGCAGAATGATAAAGGCGTTTGCACTGACGAATTGAAAGTCTTATTTGGTTGTGCATCCATTTAGTTTAAACAATATTTATTCATGAGAAAATATCATGCATATATATAATAAACTACAAGATGATTGTCATACAGAGTGCACAATACAATAGTATGCATTAAAGTAATGAGTCAAGAACAAGATTTGTTGAAAGGATTCAGGAGTAAGCTTTTAGCTTGTATAAGCCGTCTCCTTTGGATTACTGACGAAATTTAATAGTAGCTGCAGGCACTAAGTAAAATATTGTTTAAACGTAAGAATCAGAGAGAGTAAGGAGAGCAGTAGAGAGAACAGGAGAATGAAAAGGGAAAAGGAACTTAACCCCTTACCCAGCACGTGTAGCAGATGACACTTGAATACATTTTTGAATAACTGGAAATTTCCAATGTCTGTCTCAGAATCACAGCTCATGACTCCCCACCGGAACGAGCTTATCGAGCTCGTTCCAATGAGGGGTCATAAGCCAAGTTCCCGAGACAAAAATTGAAAATATAAAAGGATTTAAATGGCGATTTTCATGGATAACACTGACCATTACATTTGGGTAAAGGGATGACTTGGAAACATGGAAACAACCTGAATTCAATGTTCTCTACCAAAGGATATTCAATAGAGCAGCCTCAATGAATATATCGGTAATGGTGTGACAAGCAACACTGGAAAAGTCTATGGGTGCACTGTTACTTATTAAAGCATCCACTCAGCATGATAAAGTCCTGCACGGCTCTGAAGACAAGAAGGTTATCATTATTATTCAATCGTTCGGATCCAAATAGTAGTGTAGAGGGCTCAAGAGTAAATGGCAATGCATTGATTGTGGAATTACAGCATCGTCATAGACTGGGCAGTGCACGAGAAAGTGCTCAGTATTTTCGAGATCCCCACACTGGCAGCGTGGAGATAGTGAGAGATGGTTATCGTATAAGTGGGCGTTGATATTACTGCAATGCAGGCGTAACCTGCAATGATAAATTTGTGCAGCACGAGATTTGGCTCCATAGTAAAAAATTGGCGGTCGTAAGTTCGCACTATTTATAAACGTCTTGAAGTTTATGACGGAACAATTTTCTTTTACTGAGGAAGGTAATCCATTCCACTGGTCGGTAACTTCCAGGATAAACGAGGACTTATATAAATTGGTGTGACAAAAGGGAACACGGTGGTTATTTTCCGATCGGAGATTGTGGCTTTGGGTAATAGATGAAATAATTGGTGGCACCTTATTGGAGATAAAAGAAGGTGTTAATTTATGATACATCTTAAAAATTGGATAAGCTTGTGCTTTCGGCGTCTTTCTTCCAGTGAATCCCATTGAGTTTATTTGTAGAGAAGGTCTTTACTGCAGCTCACAGTGGCGCCAGTAACTATTCTTGCTGCAGCTACTTGTATTTTCTCCAGGTCAGCAGCTTGAGTTTCGGAGCAGTTGTCCCAGACAGAATCAGCATATTCCAAAAGAGGTCGGACAAATGCGAAGTATATCTTTTCAAGGACTTTCTGGTCAAGTGTAAACTTATGGGCCCTGAGCATGTCAATACGTGTCCAGGCTTTAGCGCACACATGATCGATATTGTGGTTCCATGTACAACCTTTATTCAAAATTACACCCAGATGCTTGTGGCTACTCACCTCGGAGATTTGAGTTCCGCTTAAATGTACAGGTGGGTGCACCGGAACGTTACTTTTACGTGATATGATCATGGATTCCGTTTTAAGGGGGTTGAACTCAACGTGCCAAGTTTTAGCCCAGTGTTCAATTGTGGCTAAATCACGGTTGAGTATGATGGCACCTTGGTCAGGATTCTCAATTATAAGATAAAGGGATGTATCATCTGCAAATAAACGTATACTGGTAAGTAGGTTTTCAGTAATACCGTCGATGTAAATGAGGAATAACATGGGACCAAGGATCGAACCCTGTGGAACACCAGACGTTATTGGTTTCCAAGGAGATGCCTCAGAGGCTACAAGGACGCGCTGGCACCGATCAGAAAGGTAGGATTTTATGAAACAAAGTAAGTCGCCAGATATTCCTATTCTCTCGAGCTTATGAATAAGACCAACGTGCCAAACTTTATCAAATGCCTTGCTAACATCACAAAAGACGACTCTTACTTCTTTTCCTTCGTCAAGAGCATGACAAAATTCATCATAGAGGTCTGTCAGTTGTAGGACCTTAAGTCACCTGGAGCGAAACCAGACTAAAACTGGCTTAGTATATTGTTATCACTTAAAAAATGCCATAATCGTTTGAAGATACATTTTTCAAGTAGTTTACCAGTACAGCTAAGCAAAGATAGTGGGCGATAGTTAGTAACTACATAAGACGGATTCTTTTTCAACACCGGTGTCACATTGGCTTTTTTCCATAAGTTTGGAAAGTAACAGTTATCTAATAACCTATTGAAGAGGTCCGTAAGTGGGTCACACAATGAGTGTTTACATTCTTTTAAAAGCCTGGGGCTTATAAGATCTGGACCAAACGCCTTTGATACCTTAATTCTCATGATTGCTTTGTACACTTCCTTGCTTTCAAGTGTTATCTTGTCAAGTGATTGTTGGGCAGGCGGAGGTGGATCTGGCAAGGATGCATTAGTGTCATCCAATGTCGAAATGGAACAGAAGTATTCATTGAACACTTCCGCCTTTTCGAGATTGGTTGAATAGAGTTTGTTTAGGTGACTTATAGTCGGGATTCCAGGGACATTTTTACAGATAAATGTTTTTAATGTTTTCAACCACACTGACGAGGGTGTTTCCGAACAACTTAGTTCTGATTGGACTTTCGATATGTATGTAGATTTAGCTTTCCTAATAGCTGATACAACGTCATTTCGTTTATGGTTATATCTCGCCCAGTCATGCAGTTGACCAGAGTGCTTTGTTCTACGGTATAATCGTGTTCTTCGCCTAATCAATAACCAAATTTGATTATGCATCCATTTAGGCTGGTTAGCAGCCCTAGAGGTTATCAGTTTGTTGGGAATAAATTTAGATGCCGTTTCGAGTAATTGCTTGGTGAAGTTGGTTACTATAGTGTCCGGACACGAATGAGCAAGCAGTATTTCCCCGTCTTGTCATTGTATGCAGTGTTCAAACCGTCAAAGTTTCCCTCTGCATACAACCATATGCGTCTCTTAAAGTTTTTAGGCTTTTCTTTCCTGAATTCAATGGCAATATAATTGGACAATGATAGCGAGTCATGTCAGGTGCAAGTGGTTCTAGGGCTTCACATTCGAGTACATGTATAGTATTACTAACAGCAAATAGGTCAATCAGAGTTGCAGATGATTTGGTAAAGCATGTTGGTCCTTCCACAAGCTGTCTAAGATTAAAATAATTACTGGTATTGGATATCGTAATTGGACACATCAATATGTTACCAATTTTCGTGTGGATCATGCATGAATGTCACCGGCCCATGAAAACTTCGTGCAGGTTTTTCGCACAAGTGCCATGTTAATGTCTGTGGAGTACATTTTGAAATTTTTATTTGTACTGGATGGGCTTTTTCGGAGGTCTCATCATTTTTTTGTTGGTATAAACTCGTTCATCAGGAGTTTCTGGTCGAAACATAACTTTTGAGGTATGCGAGGACTGACACGTGATGAACGTTTACGTGTCGTTGGCATGTTGGAAGCTGGTAACAGACAGACTGCAGTCGCTCAAATTCTAAATGTTACTCAATCAGTGATTAGCAGGTTGTGGTCAGACAGGCAATGTTGATGACAGACGTCCGTTAGGTCGTCCAAGGGCGACAATTGATAATCAGGATCGTTTCATCCGAACCACAGCAGCATCTAACTGCCATCAAAGTGCCTCAGAACTTGGACAGCAGCTGCACCGAGCAACAGATGTGTGAGTCACTGGTCAGACTATCCAAAATCGCCAACACAGCTGGAATTTTGTACGCTCGACGACCTCGAATAATTCCACATTTGACTGAACATCACATCGCAGCAAGGCGTAATTGGTGTGGAGCACGACAGCGCAGAGACAACCGTCTGTGGAGCAACGTCATGTTTTCTGATGAATCGAGGCACACTCTCGACTTCCACAACAGGTGAAACAGAGTGTGGCGGCGACGGAACGAACGATACTATGACCTAACCGTTAGGCGGCACAATCGTTTTGATGGTGGATCGGTTATGGTGTGGGGAGACAAAACCATGACACGCAGGGCAGCATTACATGTCATCCGAATGGCGTCCCACAGGACAATACTACCATGACAACATGTTAGAAAGTCATGTGGTGCCATTTGATCGACGTCACAACTGTCGATTCATTTTCCAAGATGACAATGAAAGAGCACACAAGGCCCGTGTCCTACATAATTCCTCCAGGAGCAGAACATCACTACACTGCCTTGGCCAGCACTTAGTCCAGACCTTTCACCAATCGAGCACGTCCGGGATATGCTCGGCAGGCGCCTACGACAACGCCAACAGCTCCTAACCAATGTCCAGGAACTCGCATCTGCACTGCAGGAAGAATGGAATAACATCAGTCAAGCTGATATTGGACGCTTGGTGAGGAGTATGCCACGTCGGATCCGCGCTTGTTTCGCGAACCGAGGAAGATTTACTAGGTATTGAGGTGTTGGACTGAATGTGGTAAATTTTCTGACTGACCATCCATGTCATCTACTGCTCAGTGCGTGGAATGTGTGCTTGTCAAACACCTAACTATTGCTGAAATCATTCACCAGATATCACAGTGCAATGCCTCAACTGTCTTTTTGATGAAAATATAAATATATTTCTTCATATATATCACTTTTATCGAATATCCCCTACTCTTTTTGAACAGTGTATAATCCACCTTGTTACCATGTATATGCGCATGTTTTCTTAATAAAATAATAATAAACCAGTTCTTTTATTTGTCTTAAGACTGGCACATGGTATATACAAAAATATATAATATTATACAAAATCACAAGAAATTAATGGAAAAAGAAACCCGTACAAATATAAACACAACTTACACAAGAAACCTACACATTTGAATACAAACACAACGCGCCCTTAAGTGATCACCTCACCAAGAAAATTTTGATTGTAACTTGCGATCAACATTTTGCTTGGTGAAGTGGTCATGCAATGGCGCTTCGATTTACCCAATAATAATATTTACTACCCAATTACACCCAATTACTACCCCAATGACACCGAATTACTATCATAAAACAAGGTAAAAGGAAACAGCCCAGGTCAGAAAGAAGTCAATTAAATTAGTTTAATTTAATTTGATTGTATTTAATGTTCACTTTTCGGGCGACTTTCCCCTTACATGTGCATTTCCCCAAGAATTACACCCAAACCGTCCTCTGGCCGAACCGTACACTGCAATTTGGCCCAACTTGGCCGCTACATTTTGACCCTATATTTTTTAGAACATTTTTGTTGACATCGTATGTTTGTATACTTTTCGAAGGATATGTTAAAAATAAAAGCAAATATTGTGAAAATATTGATCCTTTTTCTCGTTTCCCACATAGACCTTATGGTCACAACTACTAGAGGGCGGTATGGGCCAAATTGCATAGAGGACGTTACGGGCACTGTAGATGACGGTTTGGGCGCTATGGAGGACGGTTCGTGCTAAATGTAGCGGCCGGTTTCGGTCAAAATGCAGAGGACTGTTCGGCCAGAGGACGGTTTGGGTGTTTCTCTGTCCCAAATACCCTGATATTCCAGGGTATTCCTGATATACCACGGTGTTTAAGTACAATACCATGCTACTTTTTAACTGGTTGAGTGCTAGAAATTTACGGAAGAATGAGTTCAGTAAATTAGGTCTGGTTCGAATCTTCAGTGAGATCCAGACCTAATTTACTGGATGCATTTCGTATACTATAAACTATTAACTAGTTGAAGATTTTCGTTACTCATTTTCCCGATGTTGATAATTCAAATCTTTGATCATTCCTATTCCTTGGGAAGCTCTCCCGGGAGATTCCCATTAAAATATGTCAGTGATTGGAGTTATGAACAAAGAGAAAACATGGGAGAATGTTTTCAGTTGTTATTCCACAACTTATTTCTACTGGTACTGTAGAGTACCAGTACCACTGATGGTAATGTCTGATAAGCTTAACTTGTGGATACATACCCAATACTGCCCAATACGTTTAATAAGTACAGTTTGGTAGTACTGGGTATAGTGTATATAAATACCAACAGAAGCAGGTACAAGATAAAGGGGTCCTCATAAATATCAGAACCGCACAGACCCCCCCCCCCCCCCCCCCCCCACACACACACACACACATCCCTCTAAATTACATTTTCGCAGTGTTTTACGGTGAAATATGATTATAGAAGTATCCTCTAAATGACATTTGCACGCTGCACTCTGGGAAAATATTTCATTTCCAATTTCCTTTAGCTTTCAATAGGAAACTGAAATTGAATTTATTCACAAATTCATACCTGTGTCGGAATTTGGTTGGCGCTTGGCTGATCGCAATCAGGCTATTCGTGTGATTGCCCCACGGAAATCTCATAGTTAATCTATTTCTGGGATTTCTGAATTAAGTCCGAAACCAAAAAAAAAAGAATTATTCGCCTCAAGACTGGCACGTGATGTATACAAAAATATATAATATTATACAAAAATAACAAAAAAGTCATGAAAAAGGAAACCCGTACAAATATGAACACAACTGGCAAGAAACCTGTACATTTAAATATGAACACAACGCACCCTTAAGTGATCACCTCACCAAGCAAATGTTGATTGCAAGTTGACTGCAACTTGCGATCAACATTTTTTGGGGGTGAGGCGGTCATGTAAGGATGCTTCGATTTACTCAATAATACCCAGTACTGCCCAATAAGTTCAATAAATTCAGTTTGGCGATCCGTCCGATCACCAAATCACACCCATTTACTTCCCAATTACACTCAATTACTACCCAATTAAACCGAATTACTATCATTTATTCATTATGACAAGCTATATCCCCTGATCTCAGTTTTATTATTTTATGACATCTTTCCCCGAGTTTAGATCGAGCAATGATGTTGGCTCGAGTTCGATTTGCCAAATCAGTCAGTTAATGCAAAATTCGTTTTAACTCCCTTGACTAAATTTTAAATTTCGTTATTCAGCTGAAATGAGAGGAAATTTAAGAATAAATCATGTTTTAGTTTTCCACAGAACGCTAAAACAGTCCGGAAATGGATCCAGTCTTCGAAAACAATGTGTAAATGTAACTGTGAGAAGGTTCCAGTTGAAATACCGAGAGGCTCTGGTATTTTGGAGAAAAAATACTAAATGCAAGAACCACCTAGGCAAAGGCGACTATAAAAATGAATTTACTTCTATTCTTCTTTCCTTGTGGGATTATTATATAAAATAAACATATTTCATCGTAAAACACTGCGAAAATGTAATTTAGAGGGGGGTTCGTGGGGGGGGGGGGGGGGAGAGGGGGCTCTGTGGTTTTGGTATTTGGGTGGGTGGGGGATTCTGGTATTTAGGGGATCGGGAACTTTCGTGTTGCGGGACATTTCGTCCCAAAGTTTCGTCCCAAAACTTCACCCGGGGACGATTCGTCCTAAATATTAGGACGATTCGTCCCAATATTTTTTTTCAGAGTACAGAGGCGCTCTGCCCTTTTTACCCCACCAACATATGGAATGGAATGGTTTTCGCGCGCCGTAGGCGCGCAGGCACGCTGTGGGGCAAGCCCTTTCGACCCTCAGTGACCGTATAATACTTGGTAGCTGCGTGTTGAAGGAGGAAAAGGGTTCGCGCGCTCGGCAGGTGTCCAGGGATGGATGATCGTGGTGTTGGATGACTTTGTGTAGGTCGTTGACTGAACCCTCGTGTAAGGACCAGAGCGAGAGGGGGTCCTCCCACAAAGGTGCTACCTCTCCCCGAGGGTGCTGTAGTTTTTTTTTTTTTTTTCTCGGGCAGTATAGTCCGCCACTTCGAAGTTGAGTCGTGGAGCGATGGTGGTCATCACTTGTATTCAAAGGCCACCATTTAGCAGTCTTCCCTTTGACATCATTGAGTGTGTATCTATTATTATTGTTAATTCCAGGTGCCCACTATACATATTGTGTATGATACACAATAATGTGTATTGCGGACGATTGGAATTAATAACTAATGAATTATTCATCAGATAGTTGCATTTAAGTACTTAATTCTACGAACTAAACCTCAGAAAGAATCAGCGGACACTTGTCTTTTTCAAATTTCCCGGATGCCATAGAATTAAGAAAGGATGCTGGTTTTATGGGGGAGAGTGAAACACCACATATCCTTCCAAATATCATGATTGCCTCCCCCTCCCCAGTTATAGAAGCCTGGCTACCCACATGCTAGATATAAAATCCATTTCCCATATTTTCGAAATGGGGGGGGGGGGGGGGGGGGGGGCAAGATCGACATAACACAGACGCAGACATATTTCAAAGGCTTGAACTATGGAACTGGGGCTATTCCCTCCACGGTTGTGGACCCTTTCCCGATATTTTTTTTTTTCCTTCAAATTCTGAAGCTCTGAGATCGATTCTGGCGCCTCCCAAGAAAACGTGGGGATTAAAAACAGTTAGTTACGGTTTGCATTTGGGGGTCCCAGCACCACCCCGACCCACCACTGATAACTCACACAAAGGGATTGGGGGTGAGCATAAGGGGCCGACTCTTAATGGCACATGCGGGTATCTTTGGGATAGGACATACAGGAATCTAGAACTAGTATCCACTGATGTATGGATGGTTTTGATATTTATTATCACCTCGGCATGTGTTAGGCGAAACGCTAACAGAACATAAATTATGAACCCCAGTGCGTCATGCAACGGTGCACGGGGGGGGGGGGGGGGGGGGTCAACCCCCCCCCCCAAATATTTTCGGGAAGTGCCATTTCCGGCAATCTGGAAGGCATTTTTTGCCAAAATTTTGGGGCACGCTACGTGCCAACCGATGGTGGCGCTCCGCTTAGATGGTGTTACCCGCACCCGCCGATTTTTCCCTAGCATGACGCCCCTGATGGACCCCCCGTTAAAAAAAATAGATTGAACACAACCTTTTGCCGGTAAGAAGGACAGTGAGTGTATAAAAACTACGTTTTAAAGTACTAAATGTACCTCTGGATGTATGAATTGACAGTTTAATGAATCGTACGCGGGAGCGCGGTGGCTCAGTAGGTAGAGGTGCAGGCAGCAAACCGAGAGGTCCTCGGTTCGAATCCCACCTGCGGCAACCGCGTTGTGTCCTTGAGCAGACACTTCGTCTCCGTTGCCCGCGTGGGGGCACGATGACGCCGTGTACTAAGCGTACTGCACGTCGATGGTGCGCATGTCTCCAACCAATCTAACGAGAGTTACGATGTTGGGAGCTGGCAGCTGCTCGTCGTTGCTCGGTGGTTCTCTCCGGCTTCCTCCACCCGTAAAACTGTCAGCGTCTTGCTTAGCCATTGTGCATAAATATGTGACCTTAAACATCAATAAATAAATAAATGAAGCGTACGCAATATGCAACAAAGATTAAGTGTTGTTTGTTTTATTGTTGACTATTTTCAAATTATAAATGGTTTCTCTCCAAAAAACTTTATTAAATCCCCTCGTATGTGAACAGAAAGATCTAAATGTTACGCACACCAATTTGTTACACCTCAGTCTATCAAGTATGTAATATTCACCCTGTCGTGCACCTTAGCTAATTCGTTGTTTTCCTTGAACAAAATGGCGTGTCGATCAGTGTCGATAGCGAATTGATCTATTTCTATTGAAAATAGTCTACAATAAAACAAACAATACTTAATCTTCATTATATATATTATTACTCCGTACGGTTCATTAAATTGTCACTTTTCAGACATTCAGAGGTACATTAGTACTTTAAAACGTAGTTCTTATACACTGCGTCCTTTTTACAGGATACCGCCCTTTTTACCGGCAAAAAGTATGTCACTTTTATGTGCTTCTACTATTTCTCAAGAAAGAAGCAGAGTTAATTAACCACCAAGTTCGCCTTGTGCAGGATAACCTTATCAGCTGGGACAATCAACAGAAATATTGCAAGACACAGTCACGCCTAAATAAAATTTGGGACAATTACAGGAATGATCTAATTAGCACAAGCACACTTTTGAATACCCCAAAGTCAGTGATATGAAGGTCAATCCGATCAAATTGGACAGGTTCAGAGAAGAGCAGCACGTTATGTGTACTGCAACTATTTTGATCGAACTTGTGTGTGTGTGTGTATTACACAATTCCTTAGGATCTAAAATGGGAACCATTAGCTAAGCCGAAGAAATAAACGCAGAGTTGCATTACTTTATAAGATCAACAATAACATTGTTGAAGGCGCTAAACATATTATAAACCAATCAGACAGATCTTGAGAAAGGGAAGCCATTTTGAAACAACAGCATTCCATGTTACAATGGTATGTGGAAAAATGAATATTTAAATGTGTCTGTAGTTGCTGGTATTTGTTTGAATTTGTGTTTGCCCCTAGTTCAGCTAAATAAATTTAAAAGAAAATAAACAATTCTTGGGCAACTCGCCTAATGGAAGTCAGTATAGACCAAATATAAAATATTAACTATTCTTATTAATACATATAACTGACATCCATATATTTGAATTTTTTTTACATTTTTTCTAAGTAACATATGGAAATATGCGCACCATCTAAGCCCTTACTCTCTAACGCATAGGCAACAGAGATTATCCACGTATTTGGAAGAAGAAGAATGTTAAGGCCAGTTTTAATTAACCCTTATAAAAAAGTACCATGGTAAACCATGGTAAATCACATGGTATTACCAGGGTATTTTGGGATTTACCATGGTACTTTTTTATAAGGGTTGGAACAGCAGCACGGGGTGGAAAACGAATGTTACTGAATCTGAAATAACACGAAAGTCGGAAATTTCTGGAGGTAAATGGATAAAAATATCACTAATAATGCTGAATTATGGAGAATATATAGTATTCAAGCTACCTTTACACTTTCCACTTGAACATTAATTTATGTATTCGTACTAAATGCCTGTTATTTCGGCCAACAATAAAGTGTAAAACACAGGAAATGGCTGTGATTTACACTTTTTAACCGCCGAAATATCAGACAACAGCGCACTTAGGGATATTTTTCCACTTGACTGACAGGCTCGAGTAATGCCGCAGCGCTAGAAGCGATCAGGGGTGAGCTTGGGGTGGATGAGGATCAAGGACAGGATAGACCTATTGAAACTCGGTTATCTTAATTATTTGATAAATCTCCCGATAGCCAATGGTGTAAAGTAATGTTCCTGAGAACTTTCAACTCAAATATCAAGACGGGGGTGGATGGTCCAAGTGAGGGGAGCTAGTAGAAAACTACTCATTGGAGATTTCGGACCTTGACGTTGGGGCAAACCAGGGCAAAAAGATCGTCAGAGAAAGGGTCATGGAGGATTGTAAACCGTAATTGGCGAGAGGGGGTCAAATAAAAGAGATCTTTGGGTGGCCTGCGTGATAAAGAGAAGCCTGGTTTTGAAGAGTACCTTGATGGCACCTTTGGGGGGTCACTGTTGTTCAAGCTGAGGTCGCGGTCCCTGGAGCTGGGGGGAAAAAATTGGAAAAACAGTGAAAAGGAGTGCCAGATGTGTAACTTGGGCATGGTGGAGACCCTGGAACACTTTCTTATAGAATGCCCAAAATACAGTCTAAAAGAACAAGATTCACGGGGAGTATAATGGGGAAGTGGGATGGTAGAATGAAGGACATGTGGTTAGGGGGCGACTCAAAGGAGAGGGTTAATATACTAATCGAAGAGATTGGGAAGAATGAGGCAAGGGATTGTCATCAAGCAGTTCGTCTCCGAGTGTTGGGGGGAGAGAATAAGCGCGGGAATAGGGAGGCAGTTGGTAGAACATGGGTAACCAAGGCCTTCTCATACGAGAACCGCGACTAATCAGCGGCTGGCCGAAGTGTTATTATTATTATTATTATTATTATCATTTATATCACCAAATTACCTTTCCGGACGAATCGTCCCGGTTTCGATAATGTATTTAGGACGAATTGTCCCGGGGCGAACTGATTTTGGGACGTAATATCCCGGACCCACTTTCGTCCCCCAGGAAGTTTCATCCCCGGGAAGTTTCGCCCTCTGTACTTTTTAAATAATGAGCCTGCGGCTGACGAAACTTCCGGGGGTCGAAACTACCCTGACCCGTATTTAGGAGAACCATGTTCGTGTATTCTTTTGGCGAAGCGTCCATGACCACAACATGTCCGCGCCCATCCTGAAGTCAAAAACAATTTATTCTTTTGATGCCATACTTAAATTTTTAAGGACGAGAAAACACGCAGTTGAAAACGTAATGTGTATGTAATATTTTTCAATAACATACGATAATAATCATTTTCCGAGCCTAATTTTGACATAAAATTAAAAGAGGTTTTTGTTACCTAATTTCGTCCTGACAAATCACATTGGAACGGAATCGATCCGCCCCCATGCATTACATGTAAGCTCCATTTAAAACCCTTTCTTCGTCACACCCGGTGATCACTCTGTAATATACGGGTCCACCACCCGCCTATCGAGGCTAATTATAGATGAGAGGAAAAACCATACTTCAAACAGAACGCCGACGACATGCATCAACGGAAAGAAGCGAGTTGTGCAGCGATGTAATATAGTCACGCAAATAAACCACTCGTACTAAATACCGAAGGCCACCATTGGTCACCGAAAGCCACCCAATATTACTAAAATTGTTACATTTAAAATCGTTTTTGAAGTCCAACAATCTTTATTTATCGAGGAGCGAACATTGGCAACACTCGTTCTTCAAATTACTTGCTTTATTTCAAAAAGAAACTATTTTCAAATGCCACCTTCACCGAAGGCCACTCAAAAATTACCCCAGAAACTATTTTCAAATGCTTCCGAAGGCCACATTCACCGAAGGTCACTCTAAAATTACCCCAAGACTAGGGTGGATGTTTATAAAACTTTTTTTTTATCCCAGTATTAAAGTCGGGGGGTATTTTTTTTAGGGGGGGGGGGGGGATGATAAATAGATTTATTTTAGACAACAGTAAAGACTGAATTAACTGCAATTACGTTTAAAACAGTATGAATTAGGTGGTCATCGGTAACACTGGTCTCTGCTTGCGTGGTGTAAGCGGAGATTGAATTTGAAAATCTAGATCCCCCCCAAATACCATAAAATACTCCTGAAAAACAGCTTTATATAAACATCCACCCTATTAGCCCCTTGTCTAATTTTGGGTTGTCCGATTTCAATCATGCTTTACAGTGTGACAGTCGGTATATTTAGAGTGGCCATCAGTGACGGTGGCCTTCGGTAGCATTTGAAAATAGTTTATTTTTGAAATAAAACAACGAATTTGAAGAGTGAGTGTTCCAAACGTTCACTCTACGATAAATAAAGATTGTTTGACTTCTAAAATGCTTTTAAATACAGCAGTTTAGTTATATTGGGTGGCCTTCGGTGGGCATTCGGTATCTAGTAGGACCCCAAATAAACTCCTGATCGAAAACTCGAGCAATAAACATAACAATATCTTCGAAAACACAACATTACTCCATTATGATGATGTTACTACATTCATTTGTATTTTTCTTTTGAGAAATGGCCCATCAAGCTAGCATGTAAGAGAGCGGATTAATACATTTCTTCCACTTTATACCGACCAATTAAACTGAGGCACAAACTATTCCGAAAAAGGTTTTCTTTTCTTATTAATGTTTTCGTACCTTGTTGATTGACTGGCAGTTGATTACGCTGGCCATGCCCCTTCTCCGGATTTGAAATTGAAATCAATAAAAATTCACATATGTGCGTGTATGTCAAGGTGTGTGTATGGATGGGGGGGGGGGGAGGAGTGGATAGATTTATTTTTTGGTTTGAATGGGGGCACTCAAGGAAGCAGGTTGGTGAGGTTAGGAAGTGGGATAAAAGCCTGTTTTCGTAGGTAGACCATCTCTTATAGTGCCACCCTTGCTCACGATCCTCATTCTGTAAAATGTCGGTGAACTTGGTGTGAAGCCAACGAGGCATGTTTTAAAGCATTTTCAATTGCCTGACATTTTTCTCAGTTTGAAATACACTATGAGTGGATGTACATGTAGATGGGTATACAGAAGAAATGGGTTTAAAGGAAGAGATTGTTTCACAACAAATAAATATTGTAAAAAGGAAACATGTTAAGAAGCCCCAATCGCTTGGGAATATTGCCTTTATTTACTCCCACTGTAGTGCATGCATTTGGCCTACTATGTTTTTTATAGGTGATTGTTATGGTGATCATGGGTATGAATCGGTGGCTTACAACATGCCCCCCCCCCCCCCCCCCCCAAGAAAAACAATTCCTGTCCCACCCCATGTTAACCCATATAGGGAACATCAGGCAAGAAACTTTATGTTCACTATTTATACTTGTAAGATGTATGAGGGGTATCATTCCAACAACACGAATGGCTGAAATATCCCAAGAAGACGAATCCTGACAGGACGAAAACTTCTTTTTTTTTAACTATAGGAGAAATTCATAAAAAGAGATTTATAAAGTGTATAATTAGGCTCTTTTAGGATGATTGTTTCACATGCTTCAGTAGTTGCTGAGCTGCTTGAGCAGTTATCTAATATATAAAAGCAAATGTCTGTATCTATATCTCTATCTCTCTATCTTTGTTCCGGGTGAACTCCTCCATTTCTCGACCGATCGATCTCAAATTTTGTACACGGGGGGTAATTCGTCCCTGCGAGTTACATGGGATGGGTGCCATGCCCGTGCAGGGTGACCTTGAAATTGATGACCTTGACCTTTTATTTTGAAAACGGCTGGGCCGATCGGGCTAAAATTTCATATGTGCGGGTATATTGACCCAACGCTCATTTGACTTTATCGAGGTGCCCGTGCGGGGTGACCTTGGCCTTTTATTTCAAAAATGTCTTGGCCGATCGTGCTAAAATTTCATCTGTGCAGGTATATTGACCCATCGATCATTTTGGCTTTATCGCAGTGCCTGTGCGGGGTGACCTTGAAATTGGAGACCTTGACCCTCTTTCGAAAATGGCTGAGCCGATCATATCTGAGGGTATATTGATATAGCCATCTTCTCCCGTGCCAGGCCGGATAACACCCGCTAGTTATTAATTTTTTTATTTTTCATCTCTCGACAGCCCACATTTACTGTCTGACTTGAGGGGGAATTATTTCCCTGGGGAGTAAATGTGTCCCTCCCCCACCCCTCCCCCCCCCCCACCCCCTCCCCAAGAAAATTGGGAAATCAGTTATTAAATGGAGACTTCTGGCAGTTTGGGGGATGAAAAAAACACATTATTTTGGGGCTGTTAGAATAACGCTTTTAGCCGGGAGAGGTGTGTGGATTGCCTGATTGATCCAAAGCTGGTCATTATTGAATAAGAAAAACATTATTGTTTTCTGTTGAATTTATGATCTACATGTGGTTATAATTATGATTAGGCTAAAAATTCTGTCAGTGTCACCACTCTGGTATTTGAAGAAAAATTAACTTATAGAGTTTGTGGTTGCTTTGTTGTGTTCTCTAGATATCACTCTATTAAAACGAAGCACTACTGCTGTGTTCAGGACATATTTGTGCTCAAGGTTTGCTTAAAACTAAACTTACCCCAAGACAAAAAATGCAAAAATCGCTGACTGTCCATATTTTTTCATTGGAAAACTCTTCTCAACTTCACAAAATTTACTGATTATGACTTCAGAGGATTTACAAATCTACATGAAGCATGAACTGTAAAAGATTAGCCATGAAGAGCGTCCCCTACTGGGTGTGCACCAGTAGCACTTGACCCAGTTTTGGCTTATTTTTTCTTGGTGCTTTTTGCACTACTTTTCTGTCCCAAGTCGCTTGAGAAAGATCAAAATAGAAAGTATGCTTCCGAGTTAGGGACTTCCACTGTAATGCAGGCCTGTTGTAAAAATTGTGGTAGGTATAATAAGAAAGGAAATTTACTTTAAAATTTAAATTTTTGAGGGTTGGATCACAAAATCTTCTAAAAAATATGGTCCTCCTTTGTTGTATCAGCTGAATATTGACTTCAGTTTTCCTCATATCAGGTTGTGGCTGCATTCATTGTTTACTTTTTCAACCCTTTATACCCAACACCACTCACAAACAAAGGCCTCATTAGTCAAGTACTTCCAAAACAATTTCTTGATTAAGAAAAAGTTTTAATTTTATGCCCCAAAACCTAGCTTATGACCCCATCACTGGCACAAACTCATGTAACTCATTCCAATGAGGTGTCATAAGCTATATTTTGGAGATGGGAATTAAAAAAGAAGTAAATTGGGGGTGGGGGTATAAGGGGTGTGATACCCTAACTCCATAATTTTCCACTCAGGACATTTCATCTGTATTTAACTCCATGTGTTCTGCTGGCAGATGTTCCTGCCAGGACTATTTCTCTTGTCACTGAAAAGAGTATAATTTCTGCACATTTAACCCTTTACCTAACGTAACGGCCAAAACCGGCCAGTGCTATTCTCAAAAATCGCCAATTGATTTTCATTAATTTTTTCATTTTTTGTCTCAAAAACATAGGTTATGACCCCTCGTCGGAACGAGCTTGTCGAGCTCGTTCCAATGAGGGGTCATAACCTATGTTTTTGAGACAAAAAATGAAAAAAATTAGTTATTCAAGAATTATTTTTGCAAGTGTCGTCTGCTTTTCAGGTTAGGTAAAGGGTTAATGAAATATTCCCTCCTGTAAATTGCATGGAGTTTTGCACTGGTGATTTCTTGAGTTAAATTTACTTAATTTAGATTTTTTATCAGATGCTGCTTCAGAGCAGCCATGTCTGGATTTGATGAAAAATATCTTCAAAATACTCAACAGTCCTGGAAATGAGACGGGTGCGAGTGCAATTGCTCCTGTCAGCACCTGTGATTTCTATTTTATGGGAACTAAAAAATACACTTGTTGAAAAATATTGTGGAGCACAAATATATTAGTTACTGTCATAATTTAACAATACCTTGTACATTTAACCCTTTGAACACTAGTGGTATCTGTCATGCCAGTTTAATAGCAGCAATTAGAAAAGTCCATATTCATTATTTGGGGTAGACCAATCAATATTTTTAACGTGCAGCCTCTAGGCTGCACGTTGAAAATACTGATTGGTTTACCCCACATATTTACTGAACAACCATCCTATTTAATGATGTTATGACGTATCATGTTCCTGTCTAGAAAACCGGCCGCTCGGTTTCAAAGGGTTAAGGTGCCTGTTGACAGTATTCCCTTGAAATTCATATACTAATAATTTACGGGTGCAGTTTACTCTCGTCTCTGATTTCGTGGGAGCTTAAAACTGCACCCGTCAATTTTGTTCATTTCCATCACTAACTCACTGGGTTAAGAGTTAATCATTTGAGTCTCAGATATCACTCTAGCCAGTAATAATGAATGTTTGTACGCGACTAGATTTGATTCTTGGACTTATATCACACACACACAGTCAGTCATACAAATGTAGGTCTGTGAAATCGAGCTAATGAGGGCCCAGCACGACCAATTTGAAGCACTATACACGTACATTCTAATTAAAAGTTGGGAATCCTGTGTCTGCATTATGTACACATAAATTTCCAAGAACTTTGTGTTTTGAACTACAGTAATATTCCAACAACATCATCGAAGCATGCCCTAGTCGAAGACATGTCTTGATGATGTATATTTTACCAGTCAGGACATGAGCCATCACATTCATGACAAATCAGGTCCCCTCCCCCTGCTTTTGGCAGAAATGATGAGTTTTGACTAATGCTTTTCACATGGATGCAATCCACTGCTAGAGAAAACTGTTAGCCTATTAACACATCGCTAGAGTTAAGGCAATCTTGCCTTCTTGAGTCCACATGTTGACGCTTTTGAAGTCTCCAAAATAGAGGATGCATATCCTTATATCTCACCTCAGCTTTCAATGCAAATTTGTGAAAATTAATACCCGCCATCTCATCCTCCCCACACATACGTATACACCATACAAAAACAGTCCTATTTTCATCAGAGTAAGTCAGCCCTTACAGCTACTAGTGTCATCATTGATTAAAGTTTCAATGATCATTGAAGTAAACCGAACTGACTGCTTACAATTTATTTATTGCTTCATCAAACTCAGATGTCAGATTTGTTTATTAACTGGTTGGGTGCGGAAAGCCCATATTTGGGCTTTATTCTGAATTGCCGGTGCTGTAACTTAAAGGCTTCATATTATATGTATGTGGTTCATGTTATCTTTGAACTGAAATAATTTTCATTTGTATGGATTTGCCTTGCTAAAATTTTTAGGAGAGTGCCTTTACTCTTCCCATAAATTGTAACAAGACAAAGATAGGTGAACAACTTCTTACGACCAAAAAGAAATTACACTCTACCAGTTAACAGGTTAGAGTGCTAAATTATTTTTGGATGTCAAAATTTGTTCACGTGTGTTTCCCTGTTACAATTTATGGGTGAGTGCCTATAATTGTAACAAAACAAATCCACACATCTTACAGATTTTGAGAACAACTCTTAATAGGATTTTGAGAACATCTCAACGATTTGATAATTTACAAATCTGCCCAACTCAATTTGAATTAAATTAAAATTTTGGGACAATTTTGAATTGAATGAAATTTTTAAGCTTCGCAAGGCCCTATTAACTTGACCACAGGTGAGCAACTTATACTCGCTTGAGCCCATTGTTTTAATACACAGCTTGTTTTCGGGGTCAGAAAGTCACAAAACATTTTCTCTCTTAGCTGTATAGATTGTTAACTAGTGTTGTGCGGTTAACCGATTTTGTGAGTCGATTTTGGTTTGGCTCTAAAACCAAAACTGTGTAATTGTTAAATCAGTACGGTTTCGGTTTTGTCTACAATAATACCAGAGTCTTAAGGTCGGCAGTAGATTGGGGAAGTTGTGAGGGAGAATTCCTTGGAGAGATGCAATGCAGCTTACCCCGCCCTACAATTTACTTGTTCCCTCAACTTTTGTTTCCTGCCAGTTTCCTCTCACCGCTCCTGCCTTGAGTCTTTTAAAGTATTTTTGTGGGGTGGGAAGGTGGTATTGGACAGGTCCACCTGTGTAGGAGATTTGTGTTGGTGTGTGTGTGTGGGGGTGGGGGGGGGGGTATAAATTGATGCTAGCCATTGCCAGATGAATTATCATTTAAAATATGACAGAATATGTATTTTTATTGCCACTGTGTGTTATTTTTCAAGTCTACAATCTTTTTATTACAAAAAACGACCTATAAACCAAGTTTTTTGGACACCGAGCCGAACTGAAACCGAGGTCAGAAAAAAAAACGTACAACTCTATTGTTAACTTCTGCTCAAAGTTTAACATTGGTTTAATGTTAATTAATTATTTATCTGTACTTTTTATCTGACAGGTTGAAGAAATATGTTTTAAAGATTTCCAAACAAAGAAACAATGAGTGATAAATTGACTGAAGCCTATTCACAAAACTTTATTGTCAGTTTGCTGCAGGAATTACGGTGTTCTAAACTGTATGCGGATCTCCAACATGCATCACAAGTATGTCACATTAGGACTTGTTTTGTAAACCAGGTCTCAAATTTTAGTGAACTTAGTTCAGAAATTTTGTTTCAAATCATGATGAATTTGATATTCTTTTTATTACAAAAGATGTAATTTAACTCTTTAAATAACTTATGTGCCAAAACCGACAGCGCTTTTCACAAATATCCCAAACAAATTTTATTATTTTCTCAGTTTTTGCCTCAAGAACATACCAGTAGCTTAAGGACACCTCATTGGAACATGTGGCAAACCAATGTTTTCAGCAGTGAAAATTCCCCATCATGTAGATCAAAATTTAACCAACTATATCTTGTTTGACAGAGCTTTGTGCACTCTGTGAAACAAGGTATAGTTGGTTAAATATTTGTCCTACAAGTGCAAAATGTTGTCATAGAAGAGGTTTCTATGACAAGGGAGGTGCCTGAGAAACATGAATTTTTTGTTAATAGCCTTATTTGGAAATATTTTTGCAAATGTCTGCTAGGCATGTTAGATAAACTTTAAATGAAATAAATTACTTCAAAAGCCGAGAAGATTAATTCATTTCTACTTCTGAAATCAACTCTGTCACAATGTTATAATGTCATGTGTTCCTCTGGCAGCCTGTATTTATTAGATTCCAGTGGAGGACATTTTTGTAGTGTGCAATTTATTCATGATTATGCAATAGATATACTATAGGTTTTGTGGTATATGGTGAAATAATTGTACAGTTTTACACTAGTGTGAATTGGACAAGTCCAAAGACTTGAGCTTAATTCCACAAGACACCTACAAAACTGTTAAGTTATTTTACAGTACTCCACCAAAATTATGGTAAATCTATTTTAATCCACAGTGCTCATCATCCTATAAACCCTTTAACCACTGCTCAGGATATCAAAATTTATTATTCTAAATAATATTTTTTCAATTTTAAAAAAAAAAATTCAGCAAAACCATATTGTGTGACTCCTGATTGGAACAAACTTGAGGAGCTTGTTCCAATCAGGGATCACATGCTATGGTTTTGTTGAAGTATTTTGGGAAACATTCTTTTTCAGCTGCTCAATTTGTAAATTACATGGATGGATGAGGCCAATTTGCTAGGTAAAGGGTTAACATTGATAAAAACTTGTTTCACAGTGTGTGTCTAAAAAAAACCCCTACTTTTTAAAAATATTTTTCAGTTTCCTTACCTCCGTGAAAAATAAAATAGATTTGATCTATTGTTTGTTTCCTGCAACATCCATGGATGTTCTGTCATGCATCTTAAGTTAAAATGTAATGGGCTGGTGCTGTGGAGTCAATAAGGATTGCTGCATCATTTGTGACTGTAGGTAATGTCTTGGTTAAATGTTGATAGGTGTATTCAGCTAAAATTATGCAAACTATTAGTATTAAAGCCACATTTATTTATTTATTTATTTATTTATTTATTTATTTATTTATTTATTTATTTATTTATTTATGTATGTATTAGTGTTTAATGTCACATACTAATGCACAATGGCTAATCGCGACAGCGACAATTTTATGGGTAGAGGAAGCCGGAGTACCCAGAGAGAACCAGCGAGCAACGACGAACAGCTGTCAGCTCTCCAACATCGTAACACTGAACTCTGCACTGCGGCACAGGCAGGGTTAGATTGGATGAAGACATGCGCACCATCGACGTATGGTACGCCTTAGTACACAGCGTCATCGTGCCCCCATGTAAGCAATCGGGGTTAAGAGCTTTGCCCAAGGACATAATGCGGGATCGCAAATCAGTCGCTGAAATGATCACCCATCCAACTGCTAACCGTGCTCGACATTGCTTAACTTCGGTGATCTGTCGAGAACCGGTTACCGCGATGCCACCGCGCCCCCATTAAAGCCACATGGAATAGCAATGGCTGATAAGACATCTTGGCTAATAAAGCGATTGAAAATCTGAGAGGATGTTCCAAATAATTCAATTTCTCAGCATGCATTGAGAGTGGATCCCCCACCCCAACCCAACAACCACCTCCACCATTCCCAAAAGGAAATTTGAAGAAATACTGTCATTATAAAAGTTTTAGTTATTAGACCATTGAAAGTTCTAATTTACTCGAACTTCTCAGGCCTTAAAATTTTAACTGATCTGGAAAATCGGTTTTGATTCTCGTAAACTCCTGCCAAGAGAATCAATTTTCAGTTTTCAATTTAAAATTTGAGAGCACTGTTTTACCCTTATTCTTGTGAGTGCAACTACATGTATTTTATAATCCCTAATAAAACAAAACCACATATTTATATATTTATTACAGTTTAACCCTTATGGGGCCCAGTTCCAATGTTTGTGAGATTCTTGTCTTGTATATACATGTACAGTACGCACAGAGTGTAATGGTACTCTAACACCCATTGGGTGGACTGACACCGGTGCCGTCGCCCATTGGTCCCATGGAAACACCAGCTGTCCCCGGTGTACTTATAATTAATAGTCCACCAGCTGATCGCGGTTGACTTGAGTGGACAGGATTAATAAACGACGATGCATTGTCGCATTTCTGATGTTGGTCGAATTGAGATTGATCCTTTCTGGTGGTGCCAGATAAGCAAAAATAATTTATAAACTGTGCGACAAAATAAGAATTACCTTCACAACGGAACATTGGAGTGAGAAACAGAAGACAGGTACATACATGTGTATATCATCTGCAAGCTAAAGTTGACCGACAGTCAACACTGTAATCAAGGTATAGAATATGGAGATCACTGTCACAAACTTATTTTCATGAGATTGGTCCAACGCCTGAAGATGGGGTTGTTTCAAATGGCTGATGGCAGATATTTTTTTTAACTGATAATGCACAAGACAAATCCGTTCTCCTGCCGCAAAATAACTCTCTATACCATCTTGCCGAATGAACACTTTACATGTACATCAGCACCATCAAGGACAGATGAACAGGGCCGGAAGGTAAGCAAATACATACGCCATTGACACGTTTTTGTTTTGGGCAAATAAACGCGAGAGCAAGCCTGAATAAAAGCAACCAGTCATTTGCAAAATGGGGTCCCCAGAGGGTGAATTTGCTGATGCTATCCCATACAGTGGGCCAATTTATCCTGTAGGTACATCTTTCTGTTTTGGCTTGAGACCTTGATTCAGACAGAGGTTCACAGAGGGTAATTTTGTGATGCTACCCTGGGGTAATTTTGTGATGCTACCCTGCTGTGCAGGGTAGCATCACCAAATTCACCCTCTGGGGACCTCATTTTGCAGATGACAGTCAATATTTCGTTCCCGTTCAGACATGTTAACTCTCTCGGAATGCCCGGAAAAATCCCAGAATTTCAGTGTAGTTCCCGGGTTCCTGGACGGGAATCAGTTTTGGACCAAAAATCCTGGAAAACAACAGTCAAATATTTCTTTCCCGTTGTCACTTATGAAAAACATTCGGAGTCAAATCACATGCATTTCAAACTCTGGTAAAAACTCATGAAGCAGTAAAATATGGATTTAACCCTTAAGCCCCCATATAGCCCCAAACCGCCTCTTTTATATTGCATTGAAGCAGGTGCTCCCTTGTGTAATCTTTTTTATTACTCTTGTATGAAGACTGAATTTTCCCTGGCAGTGGTTCTACATCACTGCTGGCTGCCTGTATAGGCAGCCAGCAGTGATGTAGAACCACTGACAAGTCATCAATAACTATGTAAGCAGAAAAAGGCCATAAATACTTTAAAATTAATCTGAGGACTTAAGGGTTAAGTTAAATTTATTTAAGAAAAGGGTATTTTATGATATATAGTTCAACTGTGTTCATGTTTATCTCTGGGTTTTTCTTCGGAGATTTGTGATCAATGTGCGAGTGTCGAAGTGAAAATAGGTGACTTACTTTCAAAAAATTGAAAACTCCACCTTCATTTAAATGCAGTTTTTGGAAAATAAAATATGTGAAAAGGAATTAAATAATATATATTTATTTATTCCTTCATAGAATAGCTTTAATTCTCATCCCTTTTCCAAAATCAAAGCATAAACAACAACTATTTAACACAGTTTAAAAGTAGGTTAAAGTCGCTTAGGATGCCAAAAAATTATGACTGCATATTTAAACACAATGGATTTATATTTTTATACTGTACCAATGACTCAGACATAGCTGGTGCTAACTCTTAAAATTCTAGGGCCAAACACAAATTTTGCCCCCCAATCCCCAAAATTTGCATCTAAAACCAAAAGAAATCATGTCCTGAAGGTCCTCCATACTTTGCCCTCACTGCGCATGCGCAGTGTCAAGGACGTCCCGAAATTGGCACCAATTATCATTCTTTGTTTGGCCCTTCATCAGTTAACATCTCACTGATCTTTGTGCTTGTAAATCTCAGTTTAAATGATGCCAGACACATAAATATTGGAGAAATGGTGATTCTAAGGAGGATATAGAAGGAGGAGAGGAAAAAGGAGTGACAGAAAATATTCAGGGCTGTAACTTAAAATTTTGTAGTGAAATTATGTTAAGTTGCCTATTTTCGAGGCATGGGCCTGTTGTTGTCATTCTTGCTATGAAGTTGCACTGCTTATTCAGTGTTTCCTCTCCCCTTGTCCTTTAAGTCCCTCCTTGCTATTCTCCCATGCTTTTGGCATATTTTTGAGTAAGATTACTACTAAAATTTCTTGGGAGATTTAGCTTGGTAACAGAATGAATTCTGTTATTTTCCCCATGTTTACGTTCTCACCCATGGGTGTTCAGACGTAGTGTTCTGCATCTACCATCTGATGTTCTGCAGATTCTTCCCTGGAAGTCTCTGTTTTGCATCAGATAGTGTATATTTTGGTAACTGATTTCGGGCCAGGATTGTCAGTGCCTGGAGTCATGTTTTCTGGTGTTTATACACTTCTCGTTTACATTGGCAACAGTCTCTTTTGAGGGGGGCTTTATGCCTTTGTACTAGTTTATCTTATTACAAGATACATTATTATTATTCGTAAGTGTTGCATTAATTATTTAAAATAATTTTAAAATTTTTGTCCACACTTAGGCTTGGGATCCATTGGGGCTCAACGTTACTTTTCAGAAACTTGGGCTTTGCTGAAAAAATATTTTTTCAAAATTTATTTTTGATTTCAATTGTTTTTTCAATGTTAATGGATCATGTTATTATGTATCTTTGTTTTCAGGGGTTCGTGCGAGTACTAGGACTTATTGTTGTCTTTTCACAATGAAAGGATATTGTTCAAATTGTAATGAGAGGAAATCTTCCTCTGACTTTCATGATCATTGTATTAATTGTAGTCGGTGTACTTGCACTAACTCCTGTTCAGTATGTGAATATTGGGATGACAAACATTGGAAACGTGTGTCATGTTATGTTGTTAGCGGGGAAAGGGCTATGCCCGCCCTTTCTCCGCAGGGTCACTCTAGTTTATCAGTTTCTATTTCAGAGGAACAAGAACAGGGTGATGTTTCCATGTTATCTTCCAAAGGTGCGCTTCCGTCGTCACAATCTAATGAAGAGCTAGCGGCAAAAGTGCTCATGGAGATACGCCAGTTGCCTAAGAGGTCCCTAGTAGGATCGACGTCGCTGTCATCCGCTAGCTCGCCCGGTGTAGTGTCCATTCACCGAATGGTTCGGCAGCCAGGTTCGTCCGTTGCGGTCCAGGAAGGAGTTTTGGGTGATGCGAGCACTATAAACATACAAGGTGCACACCCAGTGATGGTGGATAAGAGGAGAGATCGGAGGAAGCCATATAGTCCGGTTCCTAGCTCGTCCAGGTCCAGCCGGGCCGCGAGCAAGAGAGGCCCCTCTCTCGTACAACAACATCTGGGACCAGATGTTGTGGTACAAAATGTTTCGCAAGCGGAGCTTACGTCCGCCGCTCGGGACGCTCCGTTATATAGGCAGTCCGGAGAGACTGTACAGGCTTCCTCATCCTCTCAGCAGTGCACACGACCGCACCTTGGCTACGTGACCGCGGATATTCAGCCAGCTTCGCCGATCAGGGATTCAACGGCGACCAGGTCACGCCATCCGGTAGCCAGTAACAAGAGGCCGGTAGACTCTGGATGTTCGCATAAGAGAAGTATGCGGGAGTCAGTTGATGCGGAGCTTCGGGCAGCTAAGCAGCGAAAGACCGCTACTCCGCAGGCCTCGATGACGGACGTGCTAGCTCAGATAGCACAAATTATCGCAGCATCCCAGCAAACAACAGAATCGTTGTCGGATCAGGAATTATCCGACGGCGCTGGGTCGGTACGCTCCGCCGAAGCATCGGGTGCGGACGACCGGGAGCATCATGAGGTCCGACCGGATGGCGAAAGGGATACTGAGGACTTGGAGCTATCCCTTTCGGAACAACATAAAGCTGCCGTAGATTTCATCCGGCACTATCTTCCTCAAGTTGTTCCATCGGGCCAGACTGCTGCGATACCGGATAAGAGACTGATAGCGTCATTGGACACTGAATTTTTTTAGCGGTTCAGAGGCATCGTCCCTGAGTTTCCGTCACTGTCCAATAATGTCACAAGAACATTCGAATTATTGAACGACGCTATCTTTAAGCTTGCTTCCAAAACAGGCAAAGCTGGTTTCTTGTCCGCCAATGCTCTTAACCTGCCTTTCATCAATTCAAGGAATAAATTTGATACGGCAGGACAGGGCATATCGAGAGTTCCTCTGCGTCTAGACGACGAGACGGAAGACTTGGAATTGTCATTACCGTCGTCTATGTCCATTCCAACCGCGGTGTTGGAAACGACAATTACGTCTAACAGAGCCAGCTTAGACGCTTTATCATACGCAGACCACCTTACAAAGGCGTTATCACTGCGTCTTCAAGGGAAAAAATTCCAGGATATACAATCCTCATTAAGACTTCTTTCAAGGGCAGTGGCTTATTCCACGTATAACTCCGCCCTTTCAGTGGCAAACCTGGAGTTGGTTAGACGTGATGCAGCCCTAGCTACATCCACACGCGTGGATAGTAAGGTGAAGAACTCTCTCAGAGTCGCTTCGGTCTCCGGAGAGCTTCTCTTCGATGGCAAGCTTTCGGCAATCTATGATAAAATAACTAAGAAAGCTTCGGATTCTCTGCTTTTTAAATCCGCTTCCAAAAGGTCGGATTCAGCAGATAAGAGTAAGACAGGCACTTCTGG
The DNA here is from genome assembly GCA_031216915.1 of Pictodentalium vernedei. Lineage (NCBI taxonomy): Eukaryota > Metazoa > Mollusca > Scaphopoda > Dentaliida > Dentaliidae > Pictodentalium > Pictodentalium vernedei. The sequence continues at coordinate 447,833,076 of CM062297.1, read as the reverse complement.
GACAAATACGCCCAAGAGAGGTTCCTATAGAGGTTCCTTTGCGTCCTCTTGGTCTTATTCTAGAGACCGTCAAGGCAGCGACTCACGTGCGGGACGTTCTTCGGGCCGAGACAACCGGTCTGACGTCCCGAGGTCGACAGGACGAGGTGCGGGTCGTGGAGGAGGTGGTTTCTCCTCCCGCAGGTCTCGCAGGTCCAGGAGGTGATGGTTTGAACCTCTATCGTGTTCCGGTTGGCGGAAGGTTGTCGAGTTTTACAGAAGAGTGGGCGTCGATTACGGACGACCCTTGGGTGAGAGGGGTGATTTCGGAAGGACTGAGAATATCCTTCAAATGAAAGCCTCCATTAACCCGAAGTCCAAAATGGACTCAACTTCCGTCAAATCCGCAGAAAAGAGATGCTCTTTTATCGGAGGTACAGTCTCTTTTGATGAAGAGCGCAGTAGAGGTCGTAGAAGACCAGGAATCACTGGGGTTCTACAGCCATCTATTTCTGGTCCCGAAACCAGACGGCTCGTTCCGTCCAGTCATAGATTTGAGCTGGATAAACAAGCTGATCGTCGCTCCGAAGTTCTATATGGAGACGATTCGATCAGTCAGAGCGAGTATTCGGGTGAACGATTATGCTACAAGCATAGATCTCAAAGATGCGAACTTTCACGTCATGGTACATCCGACATTCAGAAAGTATCTACGCATCGCAGTCCTAGGAGTTGTATATCAATTCCGGGCGATGTGCTTCGGATTGAACCTAGCGCCCTGGGCTTTCACTCGCGTAATGAACTCGGTAATGATGTATTTCCGAGCTCATTCGTCTGCGGTAACGTCGGCCTAGGCAACGAGTTAACGCTTCAGAACGATGTGCAGAATCTGCTTCTATTGCTCCGACGTCTCGGTTTTGTTATAAACGAGGAGAAGTCGGATCTGGTGCCGTCCAAGTCATTCACTCATCTGGGAATGAGCTTCGAGACGCACAACAATCTTGTTCGTCTGCCGTTAACCAGAGCGAAGTTAATCAGTTGTTACGCTCGCTATTGTCTTCATGCAGACAAAGTCACAGCGAGGGAGTTCATGAGACTGATAGGTCTGTGCGGAGCCACTGCGGATCTCATTCCGATGGGGCGGTTGCGCACTCGTCCTCTCCAAATTTTCTTGACTCAGAATTGGAGTGTGAAGATTCATTCGCTCGATATAGACGTTCTCTTGTCAGATCAAGTGAAACAAGAGATTCAGACTTGGGCAAACATTCAGTGGTTGACTCAGGGAGTTCCGCTGCAGTTGCCGGATCCGAGTTATACGATTATGACGGATGTCAGTCAAACAGGTTGGGGTGCAACATTGATCCCAACGGATTCGAGGTGTCAGGGTCTTTGGGATCCACAGTTTCTAAGCAAGCACATAAACATCAAGGAAATGATGTCAATTTGGCTTGCGTTACGCCATTGGATGGACATTATTCACAAAGCTCATGTCCAAATCCTGTCCGACAATACGACAGTAGTGGCGTATATCCAGAACCAGGGAGGCACTCATTCCGTTCTGTTATTCAATTTAACGGAAAGTATCCTTCTGTTTGCTCTAGAACACCAAGTTCTAGTTTCGGTCCGTCATATACCGGGTCGTCTGAATGTACTAGCAGACTCCCTTTCGCAGAAGGGTCGCTTGTTGCCATCAGAGTGGACTCTCAACAAACAGGTATTTAATCAGATTTGCTACCAATGGGAACGGCCAATGATAGACTTATTTGCGACACATCTCAACAATCAGTTGCAGACGTATGTGTCACCATGTCCGGATCCATGAGCATATGCAGTAGACGCTCTGTCGATCTCATGGGACGGAATGATAGGATATGCGTATCCTCCAGCACCGTTAATTCAGCAAGTGTTGCTAAAGATAAAACAATCTCAATGCAAGATTCTGTTGGTAGCATCTCTGTCTCCACAGAGACCGTGGATAAATCTACTCAGGTGTCTGCTGTGGGACTTACCACGAAAGCTTCCTCCACGGGAGGATATTCTTTCGCAGGGGAAATTGCGTCAACTTCATCACAACCCGCAAGGTCTCAACCTTCACGTTTTTCCGTTGTGCGGTCCTTCTTGCATGGCAAGCACTTTACAGGACGAGCAGTGGACGCGATTTCTAACTGTAGGAGGACCTCCTCTTCGCTAAACTATGCGGCTAAGTGGAAGGTTTTTCGTCATTGGTGTAGGGATCATTCTGTTGATATTTTTGATCCCTCCATACCAGATATTGCAAACTTTCTAGTATACTTGTTTGACAAGATCAAACTGCAGCCTGTTACTATTAAGGGTTATAGGTCTATGTTATCTGATACCTATGCACACCATGATAGTTTACAAATTGGATCTAATGTCTCTTTATCTAAGTTAGTTAGAAACTTCTCGATAAATAGACCCAGAACTCTTAGATTAATTCCTAAGTGAAATTTAGCTTGGGTTCTTCTTAAACTGAAGGAAAAGCCATTTGAGCCTCTTGGGACAGTAGATTTCAAATTCTTGTCTTATAAGACAGCTTTTCTCTTAGCTTTCTCTTCTTCTAGAAGAGTCAGTGAGCTTCATGCACTATCGGTGGACGATTCTCACTATCGTAGTGTCGGGAACACTATCACCTTCACTACTAATGTTGGATTTTTAGCTAAGAATCAGGCTCCTAATAAATATCCGGAACCTATTGTTATTAAGGCTCTACCGTCTTCAGACGGGCGTAGGCCTTTACTCTGTCCTGTTAGAGCTTTACGTATTTATAAACAAAGATCTCAGTTTATCAGAAAGGGACGAAAATGCTTCTTTCTGTCTCTGATGCCTAATAGAAAGGACATTTCGGTCCATTCTATTGCTAGATGGATTCAATTAACTATCCATACTGCTTATGATAATCTATCTTCTACTCAGCAGTCTGTGCTTAAGATCTCGGCTCATGAAGTAAGAGCTCTTTCTACATCTTGGGCTTACGCAAATAGTGTTGCTATTACAGATTTAATGAAGGCTGCTTATTGGTCTCAGCCATCCACATTCACGAATTTTTATCTCAGAAATATTGAGTCCATTTCTGGAGACCTGCATTGTTTAGGTCTGTTATCTGTTGCTCAGAATGTCGTCCACTAAACAGTTGCAACTATAGTTATGCAGGCTTTCTGTTCCGGCAGTGACTCCATCCTGCTGCCCTCTTCGCTCTGGGCTATTTGACCCAGGGGAAGGGGGGGGGGGGGAGGGTGTTCCCTTAGGTCACCTGCTTTATAGTGAAAAGCAAGGGGATTCCTCCTCCGGAGTCAGTAATTCTGAGTCGTTACCGGGATGGTTTTAAAGTGTAATATTAATATTAAAAATTCATTCATGTCATATTTTTAAAGTGTAGCTCGGTGTGAAGCATTTGTATATGTCAAGTGTCAAACAGGCGTTAATATACAATCCTCGGACACTTTTAAAAGAATATAAAGAGTCTCAATTCTCTGGACTAACTTTATTTATTGGCTTACTTTAAAAATAATTAGTATAAGGGGTTATAGTGGATGTTAATAGAGAACATGAATGTTATTGTGCTCAGTTATGAAGGGTATTGTATCTTTCTAATTTATTATAAAATAAGAAAGATACATGTAAAGCCTAATACTCCTTTTCTCCTTGAGGGGTTTACTCTATTGATATAGTTGAGCTTATTGGATTTTCCTCTATGTCCTAGGCCCTCCAGCCTTTTTACTATTCAGCTATGTCTGGGTCATTGGTACAGTATAAAAATGTTAAAAAATTTATAGTAATTTATATATTTTTTATACTTACCAATGACCCAGACGGGGATGGCCCTCCCAGGAGTTGGGAACTCATATCTCCCCGCTGAGTACATAGCGCTGACCAGGCACTGCTTGTAAGAACGATAATTGGCGCCAATTTCGGGACGTCCTTGACACTGCGCATGCGCAGTGAGGGCAAAGTATGGAGGACCTTCAGGACATGATTTCTTTTGGTTTTAGATGCAAATTTTGGGGATTGGGGGGCAAAATTTGTGTTTGACCCTAGAATTTTAAGAGTTAGCACCAGCTATGTCTGGGTCATTGGTAAGTATAAAATATATATAAATTACTATAAATTTTTTAACTTTCCAACACTACATTTATTCAGTTGTGCTGACTACAGAACTGTTAACTGTTGGCCATCTGTCCCAGAAAATTTTGAATGGAATTAAAAAAAAATGCTTCAATGATGAAAAGAAAAGTTTTGTGTAGGGCACAAATGTCCCACATGCATGAAGTTTGATAAAGATACTTTTTAAGTACAAATGTTCTTGAAGTAACAGAACATTAGGACATCCTTTCATGTTAACATTTCCAGGCTTGGGAAATTATTAGCTAAGTAGACTTTGATAAGAGCAAACCACAGGTGGTGGTGCTCTGTGGGACAGTGTGGGTGGGTGGTGGTGTGTGTGTGTGTGGGTGGGGGGGGGGGGGGGTCCTGAAGAAGAGCATCCTGGGGGGGGGGGGGGAGGGGTTAAATCAACAGTTATTTTATGATTTTTTAACATAGCATAAATGCATCAGCATAGTTGACAACTAGGTCTGGATATAACCTGGTGTTAATAGTGGTTCATGAGCTGAAAATCCACAAGTTTTTTCTTTTATTTTGTCCCTGGGCAAACTTTTCCCTGAAATCCATCCCATTTCCCTGAAAATCACTCTCAGTCCCTGAAAAATTATTCTGGAGGTTAACATGTCTGTGCCCGTTGCAACTTATGAAAAACGTTCGGAGTCAAATCACTTGCATTTCAAACTCTGGTAAAAACTCACGAAGCAGTAAAATAAGGATTTAAGTTACATTTATTTAAGAAAAGGGTATTTTATGATATATATTTCAACTGTGTTCATGTTCATTTCTGGGTTTTTTCTTCGGAGATTCGTGATCAATGACATTGTGCGAGTGTCAAAATGAAAATAGGTGGCTTAATTTCAAAAAATTGAAAAACTCCACCTTCATTTAAATGCAGTTTGGGGAAATTAAAATACATGAAAAGGAAGTAAATATTATATATTTATTTATTCCTTCATAGAATAGCTTTAATTCTCATCCCTTTTCCAAAATCAAAACGTAAACAACAACTATTTTGCACAGATTAAAAGTAGGTTAAAGTCACTTAGGATGCCGAAAAATTATGACTGCATATTTAAACACAATGGACTTATTTTCTAACACTACATTTATTCTGTTGTGCTGACTACAGAACTGTAAACTGTTGGCATCTGTACCCAGAAAATTTCGAATGGAATTAAAAAAAATGCTTCAATGATGAAAAGAAAAGTTTTGTGTAGGGCACAAACGTCCCACATGCATGAAGTTTGATAAAGATACTTTCTAAGTACTAATGTTCTTGAAGTAACTGAACTGAGGGACATCTTTTCCTGTTAACATTTCCAGACTCAAGAAATTATTAGCTGAGTAGACTTTGATAAGAGCAAACCACAGGTGGAGGTGCTCTGTGGGACAGTGGGGGGGGGGGGGGGGAGTGGGAGGGGTCAAATCAACAGTTATTTTATGATTTTTTAACATAGCATCAATGCATCAGCATAGTTGACAACTAGTTCTGGATATAACCTGGTGTTAATAGTGGTCCATGAGCTGAAAATTCACAAGTTTTTTCTTTTATTTTGTCCCCGCGTGAACTTTTCCCTGAAATCCATCCCATTTCCCTGAAAATCACCCTCAGGTTCCCTGAAAAATTATTCTGGAGGTTAACATGTCTAGGTTATTCTGAATAATAAGTTGTAACTAATAGGGCTAATGCACATTGAGAATGTCCATCGAACAAAACTGAAAACAATGAAAAGGAAAACCCCACTCATTATTGGGTTAAAAAGCAAAACACAAGTTTCACCTAATAGGCATCTGAACGTAATCCTAAAGCCCAGCAGGTGAACCATGTCTGGTGTCCAAAACGAAATAATAAAAATTAAGCGTCTTATGGTTGCCTGGGAAGATCCATTTTGTGGGGGGTACAACCTACAGTGAGGAGTCACAGAGATATTAGGAAATGGGATAGAACAAAATGAATAATATCCAGGTATTTTGGTGATATAACCCCATTTATGATAGTCTAACCGCATACCTGCTGGAGCTGTCTTGGGACACATTCAACACAATCTAACTTGCCTGATCTGTGACCGTTGATGACTCATTTCTCATGGACCCTACACCCCCAACAAAAATGAAATTATACAGACCAAAAACTTTGTTCTCAGAAAGAGACATTATAGCTGTCATAATTGCATGTGTGTAATATGCCTGCACTAGTAATTAGGCCTACAAGCGCACAGAAAACTGCAGCCCTCTCCACCCCCCACAGGCCATTAATTATTTTTCCAAGGACTTAATACTAAATATTAAAATGTTGATTAAAAAGCTCCAAAGCCAACAGGGAGAGTGATCATGTAAAATAGAGTATCTGAACAAGTGGTGCCTCCCCCGCCCCTCACTCCATCGCTGGTCAACCTGGGAACAGTTGGAATTATGCTTGACGTTGATCAAAGTAATAAATTGAAAGGTTTTAAATAAGCAAAAATAAATAAATACAGCAATGTCAATCAAGCTTGTAGTTCTAGCATTCAGTTGTCCTGGAAAATTAGGCTGTTTAGCAATGGAGTTGCAGCAAAAAAAATCAGTGAAAAGTCGCTTTGGTGGTGAGACGTTCACTCACCTGAGAGGCGGTTGTTTTGGGTAAATCGTTTGCACGCACGCGTTACTGAACAAAATTTGTAAAGGAAAGCCTGTTGAAATGACAAATAAAAGCAATGGGTGTGTATTTTAGTTATTTATTCATCAACAACGTTTGAAAGAATGTAGTAGGAGCATGTTTGTCCACAGGGACAAAGTTTTTCCACAACATTCAAATACATGCTCGCGTTTTACAATTTTTGTAATGCATTGTATGGTAATTTTCTTTCCTGCTCCAAATCGACGCATCGCTTTTTAGCCCGACTGTTTACAGTGAGGGCTGTAGTCATGACTTTCATCCATCTGTCTGTCCATCTGTCTGTCTGTTAACATTTAGAGTTTTGGTTAAAGTTTGTGGTTAAAGTTTTTTACTGAAGGTTCGAGTGGGGTTTTTTTTTTCCTGTTCAGTCATGACTTTTGTCTATCCGTCTGTTAACATTTGGAGTTTTGGTTAAAGTTTGTGGTTAAAATTTTTTAGTCAACCTTAAAGTTTTTGGGGTTTTTTTTCTTTTAAATAAATATTACTATTGATTGTATCATTCTGATTATGTTTTTTTTATGCTTCATGTTATTTTGGGAAATATTTAACCCTTTTTGTATGGCAATTTAACTTACAACTTCCAGGTTAGAGTTTTTTTGGGGGGGAGGGGGGGGTACTTTAAAATTACACCTTTAATTCTTCAAACAGTTTAGTGGAATGTCACTGTTTCTTATTTAGGACAATGTCTACTATCTACTGAACATTTCTACAGTGATTTTCATTAATATCGGCATGATTTTAACACCTTTTAAACGTGTTTTCAGACTTATTTTCTTTGTATTTGAAATTAGACTTTGCCACATACTTTCTTACTCTAATTCTTGCATGGTCAGTACAACTTAATGATTCCATTTACATCAATGATTTCTTTTTATTGGTTTTAGGAAATATTTAACCCTTTTGTGCCAATCAATTTTACTTAGTATTCCCAGCTTAAAGTTTCGGATTAAAGTTCTGCTTTTCAAGGTTCTACCTTTCATTCTCCAAACACTCTGTTACGTCATTTCTTTTTATCATTTCGGGCAAGGTCTACTGAAGCTGTACACAGTGGTTTCAAATAATATTGGCATTAATTTACCCCCCCCCCCCCCCCCCCCCCTGCTTAAAGTTTGTGGTTAAAAACCCAGACAAAGACACCCCCCACCCCCCTGGTGCCAGTTAGGCATTTTTTTTCTTCTCTTTGCTCAAAATGCATTCAGAAGGATTTAGACAGACCACATGCGAAAAAAAAAGGACTCCGCCCTAACACCCCACCTCCCCCCCCACCTCCTCCTCACTCAGTGCCATTTAAGCAATATTTTTTTCTTTGGTACAAAATGCATTTTTAGCCTGACTGTTTACAGTTAGGGCTATAGTCATGACTTTCGTCCATCCGTTCGTCCTTCGGTCTATCCATCTGTCTGTAAACAATTGGTTTCTGACTGATAACTCCTGTTTGGATTATTTGATTTCAACCAAAGTTGATATGTGTATTTTCCAGCTAGTAATACAGGCCAGGTTTGAATATAGGTTCCACAAACACCCTCCCCCCCCCACCCCACCTATACCCCCCCCCCCCCCACACACACACACAAAATTCATTGTTGTTTCATGTGATTTTTATCACTTGATGATGCCTTTTGTGTACCCACCACACAAAATTTCTACAATCAAAATATTGATTCACTTATGACTGAAACGGCCCTGCCAAGCAGTAACTGACTGCGTCTGAACCCCCCCCCCCCCCCCCCCCTTCCCACACACCTGTATCGAATCATTTGTGCTTAACGGTACATGAGCATGCCTGACTAAGGTTTTATGAAAGCCCTAATTGTTGAAAGTAGATACTATTTCAGAAACAAAAAAAACAATAAAAGCGTTTCTGGAAAGTTCACGACCGCATTTCAATTCCCAATTTTTTGCTTGCCGCGATTATTCCTACAACTGCATCTCACTTGTAGTGTATATTTCTTTTGAACGCTCACCCACAAGCATATACGATTATCTATTCGATTCATTCAGGTGTTTTCATGGTTGCCCATCATGGTAGCCTTTCCTTGGTTACTTAATCCCTAACTCTTGTGAGTGCGATGACTTTCCATCGATTTTAGACGCAACTGTCACTGGAAAGTCGCTGTGATTCAACTGTGCTACAAGTGACGGTAGGAGAAAATATCGCTGCACATGCGATTTACTTATAATCCACTCTCCACATACTGTATATTCTGCAGTGTTATTTATTTAAAAAATATATATACAAACTAAGCATTTTCTATTTTGAAATTCTAGTCAGAGAGGTTCAAATTCTAGAGTTGAATTGTGGATGTAGGCCTGCATTGTACGCAGCGCAAATATCATAACGCCGATTTTATTACCAAGAGTCAATCTTGAATACTATGTTGATAATGCTAATTAAGAAATTAATCCTGTCCGCTCGTTCTGCATTCTGTTGTGTCTACTCGAATGATGACAGTTAGTAATTTACTTAATCCTGTCCACTCAACCAGGCGGTGGCAGAGACTTCTGATAACTCTCATTAATTTGTACCATCGTGGACCTTTAATCCCCTGCACCTGACATCCGCCGACACCGTGGCGGTGGATGACTACCAGTACACTCTGTGCATACTGTACATGTATACATGTTCCTACATACAGGCTTTGGGTGGTCTTGATGATGGAATTTACAGTATCATGATAGTGGTATCTAGTGAAGTCTCGGATGCTTGTAAAGGCAGCCAAGACTTCACTAGACACCACTGACAAGTCAATGTGTTACCTTATTATGAGGAAGCCAAAAATAAGTAGAATTCTCCAGGCCTTTAAGGACACGTTAAAATTATGATGAGAATCAAATGCACATTTTGCGAGAATCAAAGTTGATTCTCATTGTTATCGTTTGCGAGAATCAATTCTGATTCTTGGATGAACTTTAAACCCTGCTTCTGCAAACCTTGTACTTATCGGCATATGCAGCACCATTCAAATGAACTTTCTCAGATAATATTACTTTAGCTGAGACTCCAGGTCAGAAGTGGTGCCAAGGGGGAGAGTGTGGGACAACAACTCCCTTTGGGGAGAGTTAGTTCTATTTACCTGCTTTTAAGCACTCCATGTTCTGGATGTAGTTTCCAAGGTATTGAACTCTTTGGTTCCCTCCGGGTACTCCGGCTTACTCCACCCCGTAAAACTGTCTGACACGAGGTGACCCTTGATGTTGAAAGTGTTGTTAAACACAAATAAATCAATCAATCAGTCAGTTCACCTCTTCACTTTTTTCAATCAAGCATTACAGATAATCATGAAAACTTATTAAAAATTGTCATGAAATTTTATTTATAACCCAGGTCTATGAACCCCATTCAACTGGGGTCTCAACATGTCTAAACTAAAACCTACAACATAATGTATGTCTTTTAAAACTAAGCCAATAACACGGATACTTGATATTGGCCAAGCGTGACAAGAAGTAGTGTATTCATATTGCACTCTTCTTATTGCTATTTATTACCTAAAGGGTTAATCTTAATTCATTTTCGAGCAATAAATGAAATATCACTCTGGTTTTCTGAACATCCATTCAAACCAAGTAACTAACTGTGAATAGGAATAAAGGCTGTACAAATTAGAAAGTAGGGCAACCCTTAAAAAGGTTACCCTAACTTGCTCAGGTAAACTATTTTTCTTGTCACCATTTTTATGAACTTAAAAAATGTCTCAGTTGTATGTTTACCGTTGTTAAAGTGTTAGTACACTTTTGAGATGAGAAATACACCAGCTTATTTGACAACTAATGATCACAGGTTTCTTTCACGAAGCAGGCATGCATGCCATGTTGTGATGCGCTTTCCAAAAGCGTATGACATTCCTGCATGTCAGCATCAGTGTTGAAAGTGGTATCGTCATTATAAAAGAGATCATGATTCTAAAGATCTTGACAAATAAATACAGACATGTTAACCTCCAGAATAATTTTTCAGGGAACCTGAGGGTGATTTTCAGGGAAATGGGATGGATTTCAGGGAAAAGTTCACGCGGGGACAAAATAAAAGAAAAAAACTTGTGAATTTTCAGCTCATGGACCACTATTAACACCAGGTTATATCCAGAGCTAGTTATCAACTATGCTGATGCATTTATGCTATGTTAAAAAATCATAAAATAACTGTTGATTTGCCGCCCCCCCCCCCCCCCCCCCCAGGATCCTGTTCTTCATTAGCCACCCACCCACACTGTCCCACAGAGCACCTCCACCTGTGGTTTGCTCTTATCAAAGTCTGCTTAGCCAATAATTTCTCAAGTCTGGAAATGTTAACAGGAAAAGATGTGGGATGCTTGTGCCCTACACAAAACTTTTCTTTTCATCATTGAAACATTTTTTTTTTAATTCCATTCGAAATTTTCTGGGTACAGATGGCCAACAGTTAACAGTTCTGTAGTCAACACAACAGAATGAATGTAGTCTTAGAAAATAAGTTCATTGTGTTTAAATATGCAGTCATAATTTTTCGGCATCCTAAGCGACTTTAACCGACTTTTAAACTGTGCTAAATAGTTGTTGTTTACGTTTTGATTTTGGAAAAGGGATGAGAATTAAAGCTATTCTATGAAGGAATAAATAAATATATATTATTTAATTCCTTTTCATATATTTTAATTTCCAAAAACTGCATTTAAATGAAGGTGGAGTTTTCAATTTTTTGAAAGTAAGTCACCTATTTTCACTTCGACACTCGCACATTGATCATGAATCTCCGAAGAAAAAACACAGAAATAAACATGAACACAGTTGAAATATATATCATAAAATACCCCTTTCTTAAATAAATTTAACTTAAATCCATATTTTACTGCTTTGTGGGTTTTTACCAGAGTTTGAAATGCATGTGATTTGACTCTGAACGTTTTTCATAAGTTAGAACAGGAACGAAATATTTGACTGTTGTTTTCCGGGATTTTTGGTCCAAAACTGATTCCCGTCCGGGAGGCCGGGAATTACACTGAAATTCCGGGATTTTCCCGGGCATTCCGGGAGAGTTAACATGTCTGAATAAATATCAAGAGCAATTCAAGTAAATTTTTCTCACTATTTGTCAGAAGTCTAATGATTGAATCATGAGAAATTGCTGGACAATTCAACATATTGAGCCAGTTTGTAAGTCTTTCTAAAGTGTCTTCCTGTGTCTGTAGATGTTTGGGAGTGGAGGCAGTTAATGGGGTTCAGCATTTGAACTTTTTTTCAAGTTTTGTGAATCAGAAAAGTTTGCAAAGTGATCAAGTTCATCAACCATCATACCAACGTCCAGAGATGCACTTTGGAAGGGTTGACACTTGCTAATTTTTGCACTCCTTATGATTGAGTGAGGCCTGTGATAGGAGTACAGGTGCAAATGCACACCTCAGAATCTAAGCACTGGTCTGCTCGAAAATTCTCTGTCCATTACCTGCCCACAGTACTGTAGAATCCCACCTGTTAAAATTTCTGCATTGTATACGTGTACATGCATCAGATGCTATTTTCTATATATATATATCAACTTCTGTTGCCCATTTGTCGCAATAAATGTCATGTGAATGAAGACGGTTTTATTCACGAATATGATAAATTTAAAATAACTTGTATATTTTTAATACTTACCAATGGCCCAGACTTATCAGGTGCAACCTCAGTATTATTAAGGGCCAAACACAAATTTTGACCCCCACCCCCAATCCACAAAATTTGCATACAACACTGAAAATTAAAAGTCTTATCTGGTCCTCCATACTTTTAGTACTTGCACATGTGCAGTACACAGGAAGACCGGAAATGGCACCAACATTATTCTTCCTAGTTGTGCCTACTGAAGTGATCTCAGTGGGGAGGTATGAATGCCCACTCATGGGAGAGCCATCCCCATGTGGGCCATTGGTAAGTATTAAAAATATACAAATTACTTTAAATTTATCATATTTTTATACTAAAACCAATGGCCCAGACTAAGCTGAATCGTAAAAAGGCAGAGGGCCTAGCACTAAAAACTTAGACTAAAATACAGCTCCTTAGCCTGCATTAGAACTCCCAAGGTGAAAAGGAGATTAAAAATTTAAGGAATTACTTATATTTCTTGCTTTACAACAATAGAGAAGATATACCACCGAAATAAGGAGCAATATCCATTATCCAAGTAATTCCCTATTACTTAGTATAAATGATTATGCTAAATGGGTGTAACGAGGCCCCAATTTTAAGGCTAGTCTGGAATAAGACACTTTAAATTAGGAAAGGCGTGCCCGAGAGTGATAGACTAAAGCCCACAAACACACGCCATATATAATGTAGCAAGCTGTACATAAGATCAGAATAATCTACAGACAATAAGAGGTAAAAAGAAAATCCCCCCCTTCTCCCCCCTTTTTTGAAGGAATAATCTTCAAAACAGAGAGGTAAGCGGTCTGGAATCAGTGAAAAAGTGGTATCGAATAATATATATATTCGTCTAAAAGGCACTTGGCTATTAATTAGTATTAATTTATTGGTGCTTTACGCCACATCGGCAGCTAAGGCTATGTTGTGGCAATCCCGGTTATTAAAATTGCAAGCTTCAAAACGTATTCCACATCTGTAATATGCCTGCCACACAGGAACACAAAGGCTAGCAGTATCAACCAAACTAATTCATCAAAGAATCTGGAATCCCAAAATGGTTACTGTTCAGGAACCATATGCTCATATACAACTTATGACCGATCAATCAGAGGAAGCAAACCAACTAGAGTGGATGCGCCTCTGATGTCGCTGTAAGACCACAACCCACCCGACAACCGCATTACTTGAATCACTAGATAAGTAAGGCCAGTGCAGTAATATTAAAGATTGGAATAGTGACAAATTTCTTTTTCAATATATGAAAAAGAAACTTCACGCTACATTCCCAAAGCTCCTCTATTGCTGCTATTCTCAATAAAGAGTAATACAGCTAAAAAGCTTATAGTTAGTCAAAGCAAGCAGAATGACACTAACCCGGCGCGACTCCTAACGCTTTAGTGTTAGTTATCTAGAATAGTATAGAGACCGCACGTCTGACTGACTCCATAATGCCACTAAGGATGGAGGGGGATGTGGTAATATGGCACTATTGCGAGGAATATACCTGCTGAAACAGCGTCAACATATCCCTTGAAATAAAGACAGTACGTCTGGCATCAAATAATACACCAATTTGACATAATATCCAATCCAGTGAGTGGAAATATAATCCACAACATTATATTTGATAAAAATGAAGCGGGAGACGAAAACTGTTCTGGTGTCCCATGGTATTCCACCCCCCTGTGTATCCTCCCCTCCCCCATTAGGGGGAAATAACCCCCACCCTGGGTATCTTACCCTCCCCCCCCCCCCCACCTCTAATTTTTTTTCAACATGGATTTGAGTACCCTAACCACATTTATTATTTTTATGACATTCAGTGTTAGATACACAGTGGGGGGGAAGATACCCTATTGTTGATACAGGTCGCGGGGGGAATCCCTAAATTTGAGTACCCTAACCGCATTTATTATTTTTTATGACATTCAGTGGAAGATACAGAGTGGGGGGGGGGGGGGGGGGGGGGGATACCCTAGTGCATCTCCCCCCCCCCCCCCCCTTCCAGGAGAGAAGATATCCAGGGGGAAGGATACCCTGTTACAACGGTATTTTTAGTCGAGTTTTGACGAAGTCAAACTCGACTTATAGTTTGATGAAATGATGGGATGGCGGCGGGCGTAAACAGTTTGTTTCCGGGCAATAACTTTAGTTCTGTTTGATGCACCTTTACAAATTTATACCAGAGGTTACCCTATAGGAAAGGAAGACACCTATCGATTTCAGAGTCTCGCGCCCCAAGGGCAAGGTCACTGTTACTATAAATAGAATATTTTGTGAGAAATTGGTTTCCAGGCAATAACTTTAGTTCTATTTGACGCACCTTTACCAAACTTATACCATAGGTTACCCTACAGGAAGGGAAGACACCTATTGATTTTGGAGTCTGGGACTCCAAGGTCAAGGTCACTGTTACTATAAATAGAATATTTTATGACAAATTGGTTTCCGGGCAATAACTTTAGTTCTATTTGACGCACATTTACCAAACTTATACCAGAGGTTACCCTATAGGAAGGGAAGACACCTATTGATTTCGGAGTCTGGGACACCAAGGTCAAGGTCACTGTTACTATAAATAGAATATTTTGTGACAAATTGGTTTCCGGGCAATAACTTTAGGTCTATTTCATGTATCTTCTCCAAAGTTATACCACAGGTTACCCTATAGGAAGGGAAGACACCTATCGATTTCGGAGTTTGGGGCCCCATGGTCAAGGTCACTGTTACTATCAATAGAATATTTTGTGGCAAATTGGTTTCCGGGCAATAACTTTAGTTCTACTTGACGCACATTTACCAAACTTATACCAGAGGTTACCTTATAGGAAGGGAAGACACCTATTGATTTCGGAGTCTGGGACGCCAAGGTCAAGGTCACTGTTACTATAAATAAAATATTTTGTGACAAATTGGTTTCCGGGCAATAACTTTAGTTCTATTTGAAGCACTTTTACCAAACTTATACCAGAGGTTACCCTAGAGGAAGGGAAGACACCTATTGATTTTGGAGTCTGCGACTCCAAGGTCAAGGTCACTGTTACTATAAATAGAATATTTTGTGACAAATTGGTTTCCGGGCAATAACTCTAGTTCTATTTGACGCACCTTTACCAAACTTACACCAGAGGTTACCCTATAGGAAAGGAAGACACCTATCGATTTCAGAGTCTCGTGCTATCGATTTCAGAGTCTTGCTCCCCAAGGTCAAGGTCACTGTTGCTACAAATAGCTTATTTCTTCAGAATTTAATGTCAAAACTCGACTTCTGGATCTGTGATCCTCTTGCTGGATTTTTATTATTATCTTTCTTCCATTCAGAGCTCCCTGCTTATACCAAGTAGTTACTATTTGACTTTTTCTCTTATGAACAATGCTTTTCAGCTTAAAAAAAACAATGCTTTTCAGCTTAAAATGTCAAGTTGGTCTGTGTTGTGTGTGGATTGGGGGTGGGGTGGGAAGATAACCTAGTGCATCTTCCCCCCTGGGGGGGAAGATACCCTGTTACACCGACACCCGATCATAAAAACCTAGATGAACTCCTTGCACCTCATACTGATTATAGCAGGAAATATATTCCTGAAAAGGAGTTAACTATAGGTATTCAAAAGAACACTCATTAATCACTCTAGGTTAATATGGCGTCATCAATAGGGCTAAAAGCCTCAGACAACTAACACAAAAACAACACTGCTAAGGAGAGAACAAACTCTTCTCTTGTAACGGTACCTTGTCCGATAGGACAGCGGTCTCAGCCTGGCTGAAGCAGCTAAAGGTCTTCCTATTCGTGAAGACAATTAAATGGCTAATAACTGCGGCTTTAGAAGCTCACTAAAGGAGACTTACAATGCTAGCCACTAATGGTAGGGATAAAACACAGCTCATACTTCTAGCTAGCCTACTATGGTGTTAACAATAAGACTAACTTCTATGACACTTAAGAAAACAACACCGAGAAGGAAAAAAGCACTCTTTCCTTTAGCAGTTCTATTCACAAAAGACAGCGGTCTCAGCCCAGTTAATCAGGCTTAGAAGACTTCATCTCTATGAAGACAGATATCTCTGAGTAACTTTTGCGACTTTAGAAAGCTCACTAGATGGAGACTTAGAACGTTAGTCGCTCAAGTTAAGGGAAAAAGGGCCGCACTTGATTCTTATAAGGCATCAACAAAAGGACTAAAAGCCCCAGACGCCTTAGAATACAACATTGAGAAGGAAACAGCATACTCTTTCCTTGTAACGGCTCTAATTCCAAAGAGACAGCAGTCTCATATTAGCAAGAGCAGCTAATAAGCCTTCATCCTGTGAAGACAGATATCTCGGTGAAACTGCGACTTTGAAACCTCACTAAACGGAGACTTACAACATTAGTCGCTCAAGGTAAGGAATAAGGACCGCTCTAACAGTAGTCTCAACTTAGCTAACGCAGTTTATTAGTCATCGCCATGAAGACAAATATCTGTGTCACCTGCGGCCTTGGAAAGCTCACTAAATGAAGACTTGCAGCGTTAGCTGCAATGTATAAGAAAAAGACCCCTGTAAAATATATAAGGCCACTATGACGTTAATGATATATAGACACAGACCGCTCTTAATTAACATAAACCAAACAAAGGTGACAACAATAGGACTAATTGCCTGTGATGCCTAGGAATACTACATCGAGAAGGAAAACGTCATTCCAAAAAGCTTAGCTAACACAGCCTAGAAGTCATATATTGGTGAAGACAGATATCTGTGTTACCCTGCGGCCCTAGACAGCTCACTAAACAGAGACTTATGACGTTAGCCGCTAATGTATAAGAAAAGACCGCTGTAACTGTACATAAGGCTACTATGGCGTCCACAATAACACTAAATGCCTCTGATGCCTAGGAATACAACACTGAGAAGGAAAAGACATACTTATTCCTTCTAACAGCTCTATTCCCATCAAGACAGCTGTCTCAGCCTACCTATGAGCTGTTGATCTTTTATTCGTAAGGAATAGATCATTGCCTTTCTTATACTATTGCTAAGCCAAGGGATGCGTCGTAATCGGACCAAAAGCCTTCAACACCTCAGCCGAAAGATCCGGGAAGGAAAGATCTTCGTCTTTCTTTCGCCCAGTACCTTAAGTTGTTTTTTGCCTAGCAAACGCAGTCTTTTGTTCAGATGGAACAAGATTCGAAGAGCTTATGAATAAAAATTCATAGTCTTAATTGCCGTTCCATGAGGGATGGAGAATCAACCTCTGTAGCCCTCTCAACTTCTAAATGTTCCATCTGAAACATGGTCAACACCATCTGAATGAACAGGTGACGGGACCAACCCTGCACTGTCCCGACAGCTCACTACAGGAGACTGTTGATGGCAGAACCTGCGACTACTGGGATGCGATATGCTTCGCAATCTGTGGCAGCAGGTCCATGAACGAGGCTTGCAGAGCAGTAATTATCCGCTTCTTCACCAGATGCTGCTCACAGGATGGAGATCTGTCCCCAGATCTTTTGATGCATGTCCCGTATAAAAATGCCTCGAACGACTAGCTGCAGGTTAATCCGACTTCGGTGGTGAAGACTAGGAACATCTCCGTGGAACAGCATGAACATGCAAAGTCGGATGGCTAGTCTGCAGTCTAACGTGCTTCATCGATGAAGCAGAGGAAGAAGCCATAGCTGCAACCACCCCCGGCTGCAGTGTGGAAGGAGCGTCCCGGACTGCAAGCATGAACGGGCGTCCCAACTCACTAAAGTTTCTTGAAGTGAAAACAGTCAGCCCCAACTGTTGATGGAGCGGAGAAGGTTCTACAGCTCACGGTCTGGCTCCAGACCTCGCTAAGTGTTCCGTTTAGAAACTTGTAGGCTTCTATCCCTTAGCATGCTTTTTCATGGAAATAGAGGAAACTGTAAAAACAGCCGACCCCGGCTGAAGTGTGGAAGGAGCATCCCAACTCGGACAGTTTCTCACAATGGACAAACAGTCGACCCTGACTGCTAACAGGACGGAGAAGGACGCAGATCTCGCTGAGTATCCCGTTGAGAAACTTGTAGGCTAATCCCCTTTGCGTGCGCTTCCATGTAAGAAGAAGAAGCCATAACCGCAACCAACGTCAGCTGCAGTGTGGAAGGAACATCTCGACACGTGTTCCGACTCATTATAGTTTCTCGCAGTAGACACAGTCGACCCTGACTGCTAATGGAATGGAGAGGGTTCTCATACTTGCGATCTGATCCCAGATCTCGCCGAGCATCCCGTAGAGAAACTTTAAGGCTTCTCCTTTTGACATCGTCGCTGGGTGAGCTTTATATTATGAGGTGCTCGCTCAACCCACGTTATACTACTGGACCATAACAGACCTACCCGGTGTCTCGGCTCCCTAAATAGGGACCACCACTGCACTGGTCGAGCTAGTTGCATGCAGAGGATTAAGCTTCTAACAGCCTTAAACCTGTGCAAATATCATGAGCACCTAGCAGCTAGCTGTGTTTTCTCATCAGAGCGGGACTCATCAGAATGCAACAACGACAGCACGTAATGAACAGGTGTCAAAGTACCAACACCATGTTCTTGTCCCTCTGAAAAATAGACTGAAAGGCTAGTTAGTATTAGCAGCGATGAAAGCTCCCATCGGAACTTCACCGCCCACCACACAGGTCGACACCTATTTTCAACATTCATATCCCATAGTACAAGTATTGAAGGTGTGCCACCACTATCTGCAAACAACAAGACTTTAATTCCGAGGCTTCCTGGACTTACACTAAGTATCAATTATTATAATTATAATATAATAATTATAATGGCAACAATAATAATGAAGCCAAAAACATAAGTCCGCTGCACTCCCAATAATGAACATCGCAACTTCGCAAGGATACATAACATAGACAACAACAAAAATTTTCAAACAAAATATCAAAAACTTTTTTTAGAAAAATTTCGAATGAAGCCTAAGTGTCCCCAGAGGAACCTCATGAGCCCAAAGGCATCCTGATAGAGCCTATGTGTGGAAAGCACTAACTAATTAAAGCTAAACCATGGTCGGCCCGTCATACCAACGACCATCCAAGTAGGACTTATCATTTTCGCTATTGTATGCAAATTTTGAGGATTGGAGGGTTCAAAATTTGTGTTTGGCCCTTAATAATATTGAGGTTGCACCAGCTAAGTCTGGGAGATTGGTTTTAGTATAAAAATATGATTGTCCCAGTTCTACCACATTTTCGTTCATGTTATCTTCAGCATTTAAGAACCTGCATACTAGTGTATAATTACATTATTCAATGTTATAAATAAGATTGAATTGCCTGTATTAAACCTTCACCTGACATGAAAGGCTGACAACACTTCCAACCAAAATTCTTGCTTAACTAAATTTTTTTCATATTTTTTCTTCAGAAGCATAGCTTATGCCCCCTCATTGGAATGAGCTCATTCCAATAAGGGTGTCATAAGCTATGTTTTGAAGCCAAAAAATAATGAAAATTGAACGGTAATTTTAGCAAATAGTTTCCTCACTTCACCTTACGTACATGTATACAAGCTCATGTAAACATGAGGCAAAACTTAAGTTTATTCTTGTGTTGTTGTGATATATCCTTAGATGCTGAAAAAGGACCAGTTATGCATAGGCCATCACGGCATTCCATTTTCAATACCGAGTTTCTGTATCTTAAAAATACTGTGGTATGACTGACTACTGAATATCGCCGGAACAAACTAATATTTTACCATTTTTCTTAAAAAAAACCCCCAACTTTGGCATGTAAAAAACAAGGTGCCCTCTCCTGTGTTCAAGCCTTCTCCCACAATTTCGGAAACTTTAAAAGTCCGCCAGTTTGCAGGTGAATTTGAAATGAAATTAGGTGAGTAGCAATGTGTTGTCATTACCCGGAAGACAGTGACGATTTCCATTTCCATCTAACATTCCAAGAAATGGATTGTTGCATATCTTGATATGACAAAAGGGGGTAAGTGATTTTATTTTATTAAAATAAAATCCACTCTGAAGCAAAAACGGTGTTGTTTTTATTTTCACTAACTCACTTTGCTGAAGATCAACAAACTTGACAACGTGCACTCTCACTTGTAATTTATTTCCTAAATAGAAATCACTCATGAATAATTTATACAGTACGTGTTAAGAGCCTATAAATGAAACAACACAAAGAAATAGTATGTTTTGTTTTTATTCTATTTTTCAACTGAATAATAGTTATTACTGAATAGTTGTCTTGATAACAGCTGTCAAAACAATCTCAACTTGCATGGCTTTTTTTTGTTAGCAAGTGTTAACAGACACACCACCCTGGTGATCATTCGGGGTCTTCCCGTTTCGCCGATGTGATTCTAATGGGGTAGGTGTCAGTAATCTGCAGATCAAAGAAGTGCCGCGATAATTTGTTAATTTGGATGTTGGGAGATAATTTTTATCAATTTAACCCATGTACCACAGGGAAACTCACAAGTAACGACGAATTGATTGAATGTAATGTAATTTTTTTATTGATTTATCAACGCAATAAACGAGCAAGTATAATATAATAATATGAACATTTAAAGACATAAAGCACATTTTTTAAAAACCCGAATTTCGACTGAATGTAATGTAATTTTTTTATTGATTTATCAACGCAATAAACGAGCAAGTATAATATAATAATATGAACATTTAAAGACATAAAGCACATTTTTTAAAAACCCGAATTTCGACTGAATGTAATGTAATTTTTTTATTGATTTATCAACGCAATAAACGAGCAAGTATAATATAATAATATGAACATTTAAAGGCATAAAGCATATTTTTTAAAAACCCGAATTTCGACTGACTCTGTCTAAAAATAACAATAAACGAGCAAGTATAATATAATAATATGAACATTTAAAGGCATAAAGCACATTTTTTAAAAACCCGAATTTCGACTGACTCTGTCTAAAAATAACAATAAACGAGCAAGTATAATATAATAATATGAACATTTAAAGGCATAAAGCACATTTTTTAAAAACCCGAATTTCGACTGACTCTGTCTAAAAATGACAGTGCGTCAATCTGACCTTCCCTAAAGAGTCTTTTATAATAAGATAAAGCATTGTCGATGGCACGATACTTTTTTCTTCGTGGGGCCACCTTCCCACCATGTCTCAACTGCAGAATTGTTGATTC
Source organism: Pictodentalium vernedei (assembly GCA_031216915.1). NCBI lineage: Eukaryota > Metazoa > Mollusca > Scaphopoda > Dentaliida > Dentaliidae > Pictodentalium > Pictodentalium vernedei. Next base: position 447,811,561 of record CM062297.1, on the reverse strand, counting down.
TGTGAATGCTTGTTCTTTCTTAATGAAATCAACTAAGAAGAACAAGTTAGGATGGGTTCCGGCAATTGCCTTCTTCAACGTAGTCTGTGAACTTGGTAACTCTTGGGTCGACGTCTCTCTCCTCCAACGCTTCTTCCCATGCCTCTAATACAAGAAGCCATACGTCGCTGACCATATGTGGTGGTACAAATGGAAGGCCGATAGCACGTCGAACGACCGCATGAATGTTGTCATCTTGCTTGTAATCGTCTCTGAGGCTGCACTTTTCTGTTGCATACTTGTACACTGCTTGGGCGTAGTGGAAGTGACAGCCTTTGATGGTCGCAGAAGAGAAAACTTGTCGTAAAGCATTTTGTGCAGCAGTTTCGAAATCAGTAAAGATTGTTGCTGGTTGTAGGTGAATGTCTAAAGATGAAGCCTTCTGGCGTATGGTGCTGAAGAATTTTATATAAGTTGACTTGGTTTTATTAGGCAGCAAGCCATAGACTAATGGCAACATCTTATTGTCGACGAAAGCATGGATGGTATACAGCTGATAAAAGAGTTTCGGTGATTTCTCAAATGTCCCATCACAGAAAAACGAAGTCGCTTCGTCGAGGAGGTGTAAGTTTGACGCTGTGCTGAAAATGAGGCAGTTGACGTCGCTTGGATCTGACAGTAAAAACTGATCTCCTGCAGTTGTTTCCATGTAACTATCAGGTAAGCTGATTGCTGAGCGAGTTTTCGGAAGAGCCGGTATGGTTTTCGCACGAGACCTGTATAATGCTGATTTGATGCTATAGAATGTAGGAACTTTAGCAATGATGAGTGGGTCGGTATCCGATCTGAGAGAACCAAGCTCCTCTTGGTAAAGTGCGCTCACTGATTTGCTGTCGTGTCGAACGGTTTTCTTTAAATGTGCTAGGAAAGCATCGGCTACAATCTGCTCCATATCTGGTGGATGATTATGCTGCCCCATCGGCGAACTGATAAAATTGTTTTTCGTGTTGATAGTTGACCGACATCCTAAAGAATCTTTTTTAACGCAGTTCCAATGTATATTTGGTTGATTCTGAGACTTCACACGAAATTTATAACCACCATAAACTAAGTGTCTACCACCTCTCTTATTAGGGATGAAAGAAACATTTACTTGTTCACTTGCCATGATGAATTGAAGGAAATGTTGTTGATGTACAGCATGAAGGGTCATATTATATACTATTGAGATGTTTGAAGTTGTTTAGTTGTTTACAGTTGATCAATGTTAACTGATTGTTAATCACTTTGGGACCATGAACTCAGCCGGTGAAGAAGAGTTAATATCAATCAGTGGGATTAACAACTTGTTCACACCTCCACCGGCGATTAGTTTTGGTTTGTTTATTTAACCTCATCGGCGAAACGGGAATAAACCGATCATTCATTGTAGAGGTCCACCTTTCATCCATTAAATTTTTCTCCAAGTGTGCAGCAGTTAAACAAACTGTACCCTACTGACAGTTAATTGGATAACTTTTATAAATGTACAAACTTTTTTTTAATTTTTACTCAGATTACCGTTGGAATTATTCAAAATACCACGAGAAACGGTATACCGACTAAACTAAAATGAGCCCAGTATTAATAAAATTACCGAGTTTCGGTTAAATACCGAAATACCATGAAGCCCGAGTTATGCGATCAGCAATGGTATTGAAATAATCAACCCTTAGCATAGCCTAACAGCCATATGGCCAGAGCTATTCACTAAAACCACCATACAAATTTTATTATTTTTAAAAATTTTGTCTTCAAAACATTACTTATGACCCCTCATTGGAATGTGCTCATTAACCCTTAAAGGCTCAGATTGATTTTTGCAATATTAACTGCCAGATGACTTAACAGTGCTTCTAGATCATTGTTGGCTGCCTGTACAGGCAGCCAAGAACGATGTAAAACATTGTCAAGAAAAATGCAGCCTAATGGTAGGTTTCTCAATGAACAAGACACTTGTCGTGACTTGTGAGCAACTTTTTCAACACAATATAAGACATGCAGTTTGGGGCTTTGTGTGGACTAAAGTATTAATTTAAAACCTTTTTTTTTTTGCAAGTGCCATCTACTAGTGATCTTTGTACCTGTAGAAATGGACTGAGAAGATTGTTTTTCATTTCCAATCTCAACTATATTCATAAATCAGTTATGTTTATTTATACAACTAGTTTGTAAATCATCTTTATTAGAAATGAATATCAAATATTTCCTGTATTATTTTTAGGCGGAGGTATCAAAACCCAGTCTGCGACTGACAGATTTAAAAAGAAATGTTCAAGCTGGTCTTATCAACTCTGGTATGATTACTTTTATGGTTTTTAATAATTCAAAACAAATGTTCTTTCACATGTGTTGCTTTATAAATTATAACAAAAACAGTGTCTGTATGGGTCCTTGAATATGAATGAAAGTACTTGAATTTTACAGTGAAATTCTTGGCCCAAAAGTGTTGAACAGTGAATATTCTTGGAAAAAGGTCACAGAAAGTCCTTGAAAAATATATTTATTTAAAATATTGCTTATGGTGTACCTGAAAAATATATCACAATGTAGGTAATTGTTTAATAAGTATTTTTATCTTATGACTCATCCATTTTGTTCACTTTAAAACATTTGATATTTTGTTTTCATATTAATCAGTGATAAATAAAGCCTTCCATCAATTTCATTGGTCAGTTTCAAAACTGGACAATTTGATTGGTTAAACAAAATACAACTGGGTCATATTTGCATAATTTCAGTCGGTAGAATTTACGTTATCTGTCTTATTTACGGTGGGTTATATTGTATTAATCTTTTACCTACAAGAAAAACGCCATTCATTTTTTTATATTTTCACTTTTTGCTTCCAAAACATAGGTTATGACCCCCTGAAAAATTTTAGTTATACGAGGGTGTTTTTTCGAAGTGCCGTCTGCAACTCAAGTTAGGTGATGGGTTAAAAGGGTCAAAATGGCTAATTTGTGCGTGTGTGTGTCATATGATAAACAGAATATGAAATGAGTGTTTTTCTCATATAATATTTATGAAACTTGTCCGAATTATCTGTTTGGGCTCACCAGAGGCTCGCCCAAACGGAAAATTCTTAGACTCGTTTCATAAATATGATATGAGAAAAACATTCATTCCATATCCTCTATATAAACATTTTTATCTTACAACAAGAACGTATTTCCCCCAATACAAGTAAAAATGTCTAGCATATATGCAAATCTGTATTGAGGGCAGCCACCACATGTGTGATCATTGATTTTAGAACGAGAATATTTTTTATCTGAACTCAAAGTCTCAGCTGCCATCAATTTATTACATATCAAGCCACTTTTGATAACAGTAATTAAATGATAAATAAATTACCATCTCAATCAAAATAAATGAGACTAGATCATTTTTTAGCTCACCTGACTGCAAGTCAGTGTTAGCTATTGCCATCACTTGACATCCGTCGTCCACTAACTTTTGCAAACTTGGCTTCTTCTTCACAGCCATTCAGTCAAATTCAAACATATATTGCACAAACCATCCCTGGAATATACCCTTTCTATTTTGTTCAAATGAAGTGGCAATCCAAATATTAATTTTATGCAATATGAGGAATAATCTTTAAAAATCTTCTTCTTCAGATCCACCAGTCAGATGCTTTTGATATTTGGTATGCAGCATCTCTAGGGGACTTAGATTCAAGTTTGTTCAAATGGGATCCCTGGATGAATATTTGGAGAGCCCAAATTTTAACTTAATGCAATATGAGAAAATTTCCTAAAAAATCTTCTTTTTCAGACCCACTGGTGAGAATCCTTTCATATTTAGTATGTGACATCTCAAGAGATGTAAGATTTAAATTTGTTCAAATCGAGTCCCTGATTTGTGCTTCCTATTGGAACCTGATTATTAACTTGGTGCAATATGGGGAACATTCTTTAAAAATCTTCTTCAGATCCACCAGTCAGATTCTTTTGATATTGGATATGCAGCATCTTTAGGGGGGTTAGATTCAAGTTTGTTCAATTGGGATCCCTGGATGAATATTTGGGCTCTTTATTGGAACCCAAATTTTAACGTAGTGCAATATCGGAAAATTTCTTAAAAAGTCTTCTTTTTCAGACCTGCTAGTGATAATAATTTCATATTTGATATGTGACATTTCTAGAGGCATAAGATTCGAATTTCTTCAAATTGAGTTCCTGGGTTAATATTTGGGCTTCCTGTGGGAGCCTGAATATTAACTTGGTGCAATATGGCAAATAACTTTTAAAAATCTTCTTCTTCAGATCCACCAGTCATATTCTTTTGACATTTGGTATGCCGCATCTCTAGGGGGGTCAGATTCAAGTTGGTTCAAATGGGATTCCTGCATGAATCTTTGGGCTATTTATTGGGGCCCAAATTTTAACTTTGTGCAATATAAGAAAATTTCTTAAAAAATCCTTTTCAGACCCACTAGTGAGAATCCTTTCATATTTAGTATGTGACATCTCTAGAGGTGTAAGGTTCAAATTTGTTCAAATCAAGTTCCTGGGTTAATGTTTGGGTTCCCCAAGGGAGCCCAAATATTTACTTAGTGCAATATGGGGAATTATCATTTGAAATCATCTCCTTCAGATCCAGCAGTCAGATTCTTTTGGTATTTGGTGTACAACACCTCTTGGAGGGTTAGATTGATGGTTGTTCAAATCAGGTCCTTGGGTTAATATTTGGACTTTTTATTGAAGCCCAAAGTTTAACTTAGTGCAGTATGAGAAAATATCTTGAAAATTCTTCTTCTTCAGATCCATCAGTGAGAATCCTTTCATATTTGATATGTAACATCTCTAGGGGTGTCAAATTAAGTCTGTTCAAATCAAGAAGTCTTGTTTTTTTTGTTTTTTTTTTGGGGGGGGGGGGGGGGGGGCTAGAGAGAACCACAGTGGTTGAAAACAAAACAAAAATTTAATTCAGTTGTTGTTTTTTAATACTTCACAGAACAGAGCTTGCTAGGAAGCTTCCCTAGGACCAGTGCAAATGAATGGCCAAAAAAGTTGTCTTTGGTTGTGTCACTCAAATAAAAAAATTGCTCTTGCTACTGATCACTTACTGATACAATCATCTTCTGGGATGACCAGCGTTGTGTCCTTGGGCACATTATCACAGCTGTCTACATGGGGGCACGATGATGCCGTGTACTAAGGCATACTGCACGTCGATGGTGCACATGTCTTCAACCACTGTAACCCTGCTTGAGCGGAGCTTGAACAGAGTTAGAATGTTGAGGAGCTGACAGTTGCTCGTCGATGCTCTGTGGTTCTCTCCGGGTACTCCAGCTTCCTCCACCCATAAAACTGTCACTGTCATGATTAGCTATTGTGCATAAGTATGTGACCTTAAACACCAATAAATAAATAAATAAATAATACACTCATCTTTTGACAGTCTTAGCCAGGTGAGTGTTTTAGGCTCACTTGAGCCTCTAGTTGCCATGATGTTATTTTTAAAAAGGCCTACAATGCATTAAACATGAAAAATAGAACAAAGAAACAGACAGCTGAAACACTACTGTAAACTTCAGCAGTTATAATACAAGTAGAACAATGAATGGCGTTTACGACATGCTCAGCAAACCATACCATGACATTATCATCTTCATTCATAAAAATCAATTCATAGATGCTGAATCACTGGCAAAAAGATACCTTTAAAAACTATACCCAATCCCTTCATTATGTGAACAAGTCAAGAAAAGGAGGAATATTATATGATAAATAGGTCATTACCACCATGTGTGTTTCTGAGATGGTGTATTGAAGTTTGGACCTCAATTCTGGGTCACATATCGACTTGTCCTATCTGATATATGCCCAGAAACAAGGTCTCGACATCAGTACACCATTCAAGAAACCAACATGGTAGTAATAACCTATATGTTTTGTAGATTTTTTTTTGTTTTGTATATTGCCTTTTTTGGCAGCCCCTGTGATCCAGCAATCTGACTTTGTCTACTCGAACGAATACAACAAACTAGATCACTTTACTGTCATAATGTTCTGTTTATTATACCATTATGGAAATTCACCTTTTGCACGAGTAATCAATATAAAATTGGTTAAGAATATTTGAAATTCCAGCCTTTAAAAATTGAAAATTTGCTTAACCAAAAAAAGGGTTAAGCCAAAAAAATTTGCTTAACCAGAAATGTTTGCTTAACCCATTTTCATTTTTAGCTCAACTTTGACGAAGTCAAATTTGAGCTATTGTCATGACCCGTCTGTCCGTCCGTCTGGCCGTCTGTCCGCCTGTCCGTTTGTCTGTACGTCAACAATTGGCTATGGCTCGGGCTAGAGGTCGTATTTATGAACTGATCTTTACGAAACTTCTTGTGTACCTTTGTTATGACCCTGGGACGGGAACGAGTGTTTTTAGGTGTGGTCCGAAATTCAAGATGGCTGCCAGTGGCCATTTTGTACTGATGATGCAAAAATCAGTTTTTTGTACAGAACTTCTGTATGAAAGTTCTGATTTGAATAAAGTTTTGTATAAATGTTTAGTACCATGGGATACATCACATATAATACGGGTTTTTTTCTCGTGCGTAAATTATGCAAATTAGACTGACTTTGATTTATTTAGTGTTACTTTCAGAGCTGTAAGTGCCAAGCTGCTATGGATCGGGCTAGAGGCCGTATTTATGAACCGTTCTTTACGAAACTTCTTGGGTACCTTTGTTATGACCGTGGGACGAGAACGAGTGTTTTTGGGTGCGGTCCGAAATTCAAGATGGCTGCCAGCTGCCATTTTGTACCGACGATGCAGAAATCTGTTTTTTTGTACAGAACTTCCATATGAAAGCTCTGATTTGAATAATTTTTTGTATGAATGTTTAGTACCATGGGATACATCACATATAATACAGGTTTTTTTCTCGTACGTAAATTGTGCAAATTAGACTAATTTTGATGTTTTTTGGGGTTACTTTCAGCACTGTAAGTGCAAATGCCAATACGGCTCGGGCTAGAGGCCGTATTTATGAACCGATCTTTACGAAACTTCTTGGGTACCTTTGGTATCACCGTGGAACGAGAACGAGTGTTTTGGGGTCCGGTCCGAAATTCAAGATGGCCGATGGCAGCCATTTTGTACAAAATTAGGTGCAATCAGATTTTTGCACAGAACTTCCATATGAAAGCCCTGATTTGAATAATTTTTTTGTGTGAATGTTTAGTACCATGGGATGCATCACATATAATACGGGTTTTTTTCTCGTGCAGAAATTATGCAAATTAGATGAACTTTGATTTTTTCAGTGCGACTTACACACAGTAAGTACACTTGTCAATACGGCTCAGACTAGAGTCTGTATTTATGAACTGATCTTCACTAAATGTCTTGGGTACCTTTGTTATCACCTTGGGACGAGAACGAGTGTTTCTGGGTGCGGTCTAAAATTCAAGATGGCTGCTAGTGGCCATTTTGTACCGAAATTAGGTCTAATCAGTTTTTTGTACACAACTTCTATACAGCTCAGACTAGAGGCCATATTTATGAACCAATCTTTACGAAACTTCTTGGGTACCTTTGTTATCACCGTGGGATGAGAGCGAGTGTTTTTGGGTGTGGTCCGAAATTCAAGATGGCCACCAGCAGCCATTTTGTACCAAAATTAGTGCAATCAGTCTTTTGTATAGAACTTCTGTATGAAAGTTCTGATTTTAATAAATTTTTGTATCAATGTTTAGTAACATGGAATACATCACATATTGTAAGGGGGTATTTTTCGTGCAGAAATTAGGCAAATTAGATGAACTTTGATTTATTCAGTGCTACTTACACAATGTAAGCACACATGTCAATACGGCTCAGGGTAGAGGCTGTATTTATGAACCGATCTTCACAAAACTTCTTGGGTACCTTTGTTATCACCTTGGGACGAGAACGAGTGTTTCTGGGTGCGGTCCAAATTCAAGATGGCTGCCAGTGGCCATTTTGTACCGAAATTAGTTCCCTCACCCGTGTTATTTGACTCTCACTTCGGTCGCGGTTCTCAGTCATTTGAATGCCAATTTTTGCACGAACAGGAAAAAGGTTAACTGAAGGGAACTTTGCTAGAACGGAGCTCGAACGAAACGGCCGTTCATGCAATTTTTAGAGGCCTGAAATTCATGTTATTCAGTAGTGTTTATTTACACAAATGAAGTGTACCTAGAAATGGTTGGTAACCTGGGAGTACTTGATTGACATTCTTGAGTGCCGTCCTTATTCTGAGACCAACCATATAATAATAACACTTTGGCCGGCCGCTGATTTGTTATGGTTGTTGGGCGAGAAGGCCTTGGATACTCCTGTGCTTCCAACTGCTTCCCTATTCCTTCGCTTCTTCTCCCCTCCCAACACTCAGCAGATAGATATACTTTATTCAGCAGCATTTGCGTAATACAGAGTAATACATTTGATACAAACAAAAACATTTAATACATGCTGCTGGGAGATGGCATAGCCAGATTAGCTTTCTATCTGCCATCACCCTAAAGACTAGAACTATTTTACATTAAATTTAATTCAATTCAGACCAAGCTACATTTTTCCGGTGAACCCTCATAACTTAAAACTGAAGTACAGCAAATAGAAAATAAAGTAAGCGACTGTGAACTGGTAAGAGAAGTATTTTCAAAAACCTGGCTTACCCTACCAACTAAACAAGAATTTACCAATTACCCCCCCTCCCCCCCCCCCTCCCCAAAAAAAAGATGGTGACAGGTGAGGACACTTTCATGTGTGTATCAAATGAGCATTCCAGCAATCCAATTGTACAGAAATCACTGTGCAGCATGCTTTCACAGGCCTAGAAATAAATTTTTTGGTGCATCGGTCATAATGACCGGCTCCATAATGATCGAATCGGTCATAGGTCAATCTGCAAATAAGAGCTCAGTAACAAAGTGATTAATTTTGACTACAACAAATATTTGAACAGCGCTATGTACCATAGGCTGACGGATTCTGACAATCATGGGCATCAACTCCAGTTTATGAGGGGCAGCTCAAGATGGAGGCCACTGTTGTTCCGATTTCTCAAATAGATGAACTGCTTGATGATATCCCTTGACCCATTCTTCCCAATCTCTCCGATTAGCATCTAACCCTCTCCTTTGAGTCACTTACTAACCACATGTCCTTCATTCTCCCATCCCACTTCCCCATTATTCTCCCAGTGAATATTATTCTTTTAGACTTGTATTTTGTGCAGGGTCTCCACCATGCCTAAGTTACACATCTCACACTCCTTTTCACCGTTTTTCCCAATTTTTCCCCTCGGCTCCAGGGACCTCGACCTCAGCTTGCCATCAAGGTACTCTTCAAAACCATGCTTCTCTCTCTCACGCAGACCACGGAAACCTCTTTGATTTGACCCCTCTCGCCAATTAAGGTTGCCATCCTCCATGACCCTTTCTCTGACGATTTTGATACTGAATCGGAAAACCACTCAATGTGAGTCAGTGATCAGGATTTGATGGGTGAAAAACAAGGTTATCAATGATACATATATAAAAAAATGCCACTCAATTTGGACCATCCAATGCTTCAAAATTCAATTTGATTCAAAATCATCCCAGTGATTCAGTTTGACTTGATTCCAGTTGCAGTGATTCGCAAATTTTAGAAAATCAAAGATGTTCTCAAAATCTTAAAAAGTACTCCCCCTGAACTCTTCTTCTGTCATTCGATCTCCCATATGGCAGACCGGATGATAGAAGTCGAGTTCAGGGAGGTTTCTGTTTCCAAAATTTTTTAGTTCCATTTCTGGAATATTCCTCATGATTACAGAATGTACAAGAATTGAGTAGAGAATGATAATGTGTAGCTTATATATATACATATGCATGTATATATCTCCTTGGCCGACTACTTGAAAGGTGATGAGATTCAATTCAAAATCCTCTGCCAGATTTTCATTTGTGATTCGATTTGGTGTGGAATTTGAGATTCGTAGAGCCCTCTCTTCCAAAAAATCACCATTTTCAGTTCATTATTTTCTTCAGTTATTGCCTCCAAAAGATAGTGGAGTTTCAAGAAAATTATCTATATATAGCAACAACAATCACCACCCCCCCCCCCCCCCCCCCCAAAAAAAGATGGTGACAGGTGAGGACACTTTCATGTGTGTATCAAATGAGCATTCCAGCAATCCAATTGTACAGAAATCACTGTGCAGCATGCTTTCACAGGCCTAGAAATAAATTTTTTGGTGCATCGGTCATAATGACCGGCTCCATAATGATCGAATCGGTCATACAGTAACCCGGGTCGGTCATATTTTTAGCTCAACTTTGGCGAAGCCAAATTTGAGCTTATGCTATGGCCAGTCATCCGACTGTCCATCAACAATTCAATACGGCTTGGGCTAGAGGCCATATTTATGAACCGATCTTTATGAAACTTCTTTGGTACCTTTCTTATGACCGTGGGACGAGAACGAGTGTTTTGGGGTCCGATCCGAAATTCAAGTTGGCCGCTGGCAGCCATTTTGTACAAAATTAGGTGTAATCAGATTTTTGCGCAGAACTTCCATAAAAAAGCGCTGATTTGAATAATTTTTTGTATGAATGTTTAGTACCATGGGATACATCACATATAATACGGGTTTTTTTCTCATTCGTAAATTATGCAAATTGGACTAACTTTGATGTTTTTTGGTGTTACTTTCAGCACTGTAAGTGCAAATGCCAATACGGTTCGGGCTAGAGGCTGTATTTATGAACCGATCTTTATGAAACTTCTTGGGTACCTTTGGTATCACCGTGGGATGAGAACGAGGGTTTTTGGGTCCGGTCCAAAATTCAAGATGGCCAATGGCATCCATTTTGTACAAAATTAGGTGCAATCAGATTTTTTTCACAGAACTTCCATATAAAAGCTCCGATTTGAATAATTTTTTGTGTGAATGTTTAGTACCATGGGGTACATCAAATATAATACGGGTTTTTTTCTCGTGCAGAAATTATGCAAATTAGATGAACTTTGATTTTTTCAGTGCTACTTGCACACTGTAAGTACACATGTCAATACGGCTCGGGCTAGAGTCTGTATTTATGAACCGATCATCACGAAACGTCTTGGGTACCTTTGTTATCACCTTGGGACAAGAATGAGTGTTTCTGGGTGCAGTTGAAAAGTCAAGATGGCCGCCAGTGGCCATTTTGTACCAAAATTAAGTCTATTCAGTTTTTTGTTCACAACTTCTATACGACTCAGGCTAGAGGTCGTATTTATGAACCGATCTTTACAAAACTTCTTGGGTACCTTTGTTATCACTGTGGGATGAGAACGAGTGTTTTGGGGTGTGGTCCATAATTCAAGATGGCCACCAGCAGCCATTTTGTACCAAAATTAGTGCAATCAGTCTTTGTACAGAACTTCTGTATGAAAGTTCTGATTTGAATAATTTTTGTATGAATGTTTAGTACCATGGAATACATCACATATAGTATGGAGTTTTTTTCTCGTGCAGAAATTATGCAAATTAGATGAACTTTGATTTATTCAGTGCTACTTATACACTGTAAGTGCACATGTCAATACGGCTCGAGCTAGAGGCTGTATTTATGCCGATCTTCACAAAACTTCTTGGGTACCTTTGTTATCACCTTGGGACGAGAACGAGTGTTTCTGGGTGCGGTCCAAATTCAAGATGGCTGCCAGTGGCCATTTTGTACCGAAATTAGGTCCAATAAGTTTTTTGTCACAAGTTCTATACAGCTCGTATTTATGAACTGATCTTCACAAAACTTCTTGAGTACTTTTGTTTTCACCTTGGGACAGGAACGAGTGTGTTTTGGGGTGCCTTTGTTATCACTGTGCTATGAGAACAAATATTTGGGGGTTCAGTCAGACCCACTCTGGGACTCAAAGATTTCTTTTCTAGTTTAGCATCTGACTGTCACCCACCTTTACAATACTTTACCTATACATTTGTTACAGGCTACGGTCAGTATTTATGTACACACCGTTACAATACTTTATATGTACCTTTGTTATCAGGTCATTACCTAGATGTTTGTAATTGCTGTGTCACATATTATACATGTACATGTCTTAACTAGTTGAGCTACAGTGTCATTGACACTTTCATTTGGCTTCCAGATCAAGCATTAACTAGGGCTAAACCCATGTAAATTATGTTGGGCTAATGTCGTAAAGATACACAAAATATTAGGGCCTCCCTGCGTTCAATTTTATTGAAATGACACTTAACTTTTATAACATTAAACTGCATGACGGGGATGTCTTCAGTCCGCAAATCCCTTTTTTTTCTTAAAACGTAACAACTGGACTCCAATGCGACAATTTCTTTGAAATTGAATGCTGAACATCTCCGCACCTGGAGCCTGGAGGCTGAATATCACCACTGGGGAATCTGGCACCTGGTCAAAACCAACCCCATCATTTTCGGCACCAGGTAACCTCGGCACCAAATAAAATCAGCACTTGCACATCTGTCACCTGAGTTAAAACTGGTTATATTTTTCTGGAAGTGAATTACTGTAAAGCTTTCCAGAAATTATGACAAATTCTGCTCACAGTCTTCAAAGAAAGTATATTACGCAAAGGAAAGGAAAGAAGAGGGGATCATCTGGTTCGACTTGAAGAACATACACAGAAAAAATAGAGTACAAATGAGTTTCAGTTTCGATTGCGAAAGGAGCATCTCTCATTTATAAATCTGTTTTGTGTTTTACGATTTTGTATTTGTATTTATTTTAGAGAATATGTTCGAATGTGGAAATTAGTCACCATCAACATCCATAATTAATGATTCAGAACACAAGGTCTCATGTGAAAAATTAATATACTTGGGAGAAAAATACACCAGTCATTCATGACCAGTTGGATACAGTTAGCGCCGGTCACATCGATGTTTCGTGCCGGTCACTGTCCGTGACCGACCACTCATTTCCAGGCCTGCTTTCAACATTGGAAAAGAATTTTTTTTTTTTTTTTAGAATTTAGAGGAGAGTGCATTTTAAAGTTCTCAATTAAATTAAAGACAAATAAATTACGTTAATAAAATGTCATTTTATTATTGATTAAATATATTCAGTATGTGTGTAGAGCGAATTATCACTGAAACACCCATTGAATGGTCTGTGCACCCATATAATAAGACCTATTATGTAGAAATTATAAGAAGCACAGAAAAAATGTCAGCCAGTGTACCACACATTTCATTCAACCTGTGTGTATTTTACCTGGAACTCTCGGATGGTTATGCTTTTCAACAAATTTTTAGGCTTAAAAAATAAAAATAAAAAATATTCACAGTTTGATTTCGTAATTTGCGATATGGAATCTTTTAATCTTTCTCTACAGCTAAAGCACCAAAGCATCTGTTTTATATGCCTGTTTGAAAATTGGGATGTATTATAGTATAGCAGTGTCTGCCTGTCTGACATTTGTTTGATATTCTATTGTGGTGGGAATGCAGTGGCTCAGTGGTAGACTGTTGGACTTCTATGCTGGAGGTCCCAATTTCGATCCCTATTCGGGACGAGCTGTGTTGTGTCCTTGGGCAAGGCACTTTATCCTGGTTGCCTTCATGGGGACACGATGATGCCGTGTACTAAGGCGTACTGCACGACACACGTTACTTGTGCACATGCCTTCAACCTCTGTAACCCTGCTTAAGAGGAGCTTGAACAGAGTTAGAATGTTGAGGAGCTGACAGTTGCTCGTCGATGCTCGGTGGTTCTCTCTGGGTATTCAGTCTTCCTCCACCCGTAAAACTGTCACGGTCACGATTGGCCATTGTGCATAAGTACATGACCTTAAAACAACAATAAATAAATATTCTTTTGTGGAGTTATTGCCCTTTATTGATATAGAATTTCATATATTTCTGTCCATTCACTTTTGGTTTCCAGATGATAACTTTGACTCCACATGTGATATTCAGTTCATTTTTGGTTCCTATTAACAGAAAATACGGTATCCTTACGTGGAGTTATTACCCTTTATTAACTTAGAATTTCATATATTTCAAGTTTCCAGATCATAACTTCCATAACGTTCACTCCAGCTAATTGGAGTTTGGCGACTAGCGATTTTCCACTTCTAACTTCGTGGTTTATAACTAATTTTTAGGCAGAAATAATCTGTTCAACACTTCGGAATCAACTGCTGAATGTCTTCTGATATTTTTTAAACATTCATTGATAATCAAACAGCCTTTAAGCTGACATAATATACCAGAATAATTCAAGAATCTCGTCACAAACAGGAAGCATTCACTGTTTTCAACTGAACCAGTGTCTGTGTCGTATAATTCTGAACCAGAAAATTTCTGACTGTATACTGTGCATTGATCTAATCAATTGATGCAGAAATATGCCTGATAAACACGATAGGTAATCATAAGCTATTCATGGCTTTGTATACTCAGTTCAAAAATAAGTTGAGGCTCATGAAAATATTGACTCCAGCTCATGCCAGTGGTGAGTTCACTGACAAGATTATTTATTTATTTATTTATTAGGGTTTAACGACACATTAACAGCCAAGGTCATATCGTGTCAGCGACAGTTTTACAGGTGGAGGAAGCCAGAGTACCTGGAGAGAACCACTGAGCAACGACGAGTAGCTGCCAGCTCCCCAACATCGCAAAAGGTACACAGCACCGCCATGCTCCCTCATGGAATGGTGGGTGAAGTGCCTTGCCCAAGGACACAATGCGGGTGTCTGAATTGATCGCTCAGACAGTCTTCCATCCAAGGACTAACCGGGCTCAACATTGTTTAACATCAGTGATCTAAACGGAACCGATTATCTTAATGCCATCACACCCCCATCCCCCCGCCCCTCTCCCCCCCCCCCCACCCACCCACTGACAAGATAATAATTACATCAGATAATTGAATTGAACATAAAAGGTACAGTCCAATGAAAACTAAGTGCTTGAGTCGCTGCTCATGCAGTGTGAAGGCAAAAAGGACAAAGCAGGCAAAGAGCAGAGAGTTGCAGTGACTCCAGAATCTTTTAACCTTCTCTATGCATGGGTGTTTTACTAAGTAAATTATGATTGAATAATGTTCACACTCTGTTAACTACACAACTTTTGCATATGGGTGATGATATGTTGTGGTCGATAGAAGGGTGTGACTAGCTGATCAACGTTTTTGCTATCAACTAATAACGAAAATGTAGTTGATGTCAATTAGTCAATTAATCATTTCAACACTACTTGTTTGTGGGACACATAATAGGTCTGGACAGGTGGTTAAACTTGACCTTATACTGGTCTTGCAATCATGATATAGCTGTATTTACTGAAAATGACCTTACACTAGGGCCCTGCGATTATTCGAATGTGATCGAATCAAATATCAAATCAAATACTGCTCAATATTTACGAATCAAATCAAATAGAGAATCAAATCAAATTTATTACAATGGTTACCGCTAGCACTGCTGGGAAAAAACATCATGTTTGGGTCCGGAAGATAACCATGTTGGCCCATACTCCCTATTCCTTATGCAGGCAATGGGTATATTGATCATCGGCACATGAAATATGAATTACGAGTGACGGATAAATCCATCCCCTGCACTGAATGTGGAGTTGCGTGAGATGGAATCCATTTTCAAGCTGATGTGTGCCTACTTTTAAAACATGCTTTCCTCCGACGTTATCCAGTGCATTTTCAACAGAGCGAAAGGTTGCAGGGATAATTGGAGATATTCGGCACCTGTTGCTGAATTGAATTTGATTCAGATACTCTCATCGAATCAAATATCATTCCAAATACCGAATATTTGCAGGGCTCTATCTTACATTCCAATAAGAAATAATAATAATCAACAACTGCATAACACACTTTTTGTGGATGATATCTGAAGACATCTGATTCTCCATTGTGTGCCTCATGGAATTTCTTATTTTCTTTTATACTACATGTAAAACATTCAGGTTTTATGTTGTGAAGGGTCAAAATACCCAGAAGGTCATACTGTAAGGTTCAATTCTAGATCTTTACTGATCATTGTTTAATATTAACTTACCAGGACTGTAGAGGTAATTAAATGCTTTGCCAAACTTGGAATGCATGCTTGTTCGAAGTTTCATGCTTCCTTTGATGTGACCATTTTTAATATATGTTTCAGGGTGGGACAGAAAACTGAGGAATGCAATCTATAAATACTTACAAACGCATCCCAGGAATTCTCAACTATCTGCAAATATTCCTGTCGAACATACAAAAGAGCCATTAGCTTATCTGAGGAAGGCACAGGTATGTTAAATAATCACCTCAACTTACTGGAAAAACGTGGGTTTTCATAATTTTTATTTTTGTTGGTTTTCTATAACCCTTTGATGACTAAGTAAATTTTTGTGCCCAACTGTGCTTACAGTTCTGAATACTCAGCTACTGAAAATTGCACCTTGTTATCCATGTATCAATTTGCTACTACATAGACTTCTAATATCAACAGTCAGAATAAGATTCAACATCAGCACACATGGGTACTTGAATAATTAGGTCATGATTAGAATATTCATATTAAGTGCACACTTTTCCACTGCAAAATGGCTATTTAGTTAACCCTTTATCTAATGAATCGGCTGCATCTGCCCACATAATTTACAATTTAAGCAGTTAAAAAAAAAAATTTCAAAATCATTTAGCAAAACTATATCATGTGACCCCCCCCCCCCCCCCCACCCCTTCTTTGCAAAGAGCTTGTCATGCTTGCCGTCTTGGATTTGGCATATAAATTGTTAACAATTCCAATAGCACGCCCAACAGACCGCTTCTCTCACTCGATCTTTTTCAAATTTCATATTTAGCTTTGGTGTGATGTCCAGACATGTTAAGTTTGAAAAACTCCAAATAGTGAGACTTTTTCGCTGCAAAGCTTATTTTTCCATACAAGACAAAAACTTAAATCTCAGCCTCCCACCCCCCCCCCCCCCCCCACCCCACCCCCTCCACACACCTTATCCTTTACTTTTAGAAATCATCTTGATTGATAAAAATTATGTTGGAAAAAATTTGCATAAAATAAATTCCAAACACCCCACCCCCAAATTTGAAAATATGTTTTTTTGATTTTCCGCCCTCAGTACAAGTACAGTGCCTTCAGTTCTGAGATCCCCCTCCCCCCTTCACTAGCATGATCCCCCAGGATTTCAGACCATGGCTTCACCACTAGAAAGTAAGACTAGGTACTTTATCGAGATGCAAAAAGTTACATTTTAGCAAAAATCAATAATTCCTTATTTTTTGAGGAGTCACTAAGCTTTTACCATGGTTTTGGTGGATAATATGCAATTGTTGTTCTTATTTCGGTAATTAGACATCTCTGCAAGTAACAACAAAATCTGTCCCGTTTTTTTATGATTCCCGCGTCAAATGCCAGTGAAATAAAAGAAACACAACACAAATCATATTTCTTGTGATTTTGTTGAATTAAGTCGTGGAATACGAATCATTTTTGTTGGTTACTCACTCCAATATTTTCACCCAGTATTTCTCCTGATTTCGACTGTATTCTACACTGTTTTCTTTCACACATCTGAATTATCTACAGCCCGGGCAAATGTAAGGCAATTTGTTCGAAATACTTTTTCTATCTTCCAAGTTCCTCTCAGCTTATTTAGAGTAGCTAGTACTGAAAAATCGAGACTCAAGTTTGCAAAACAAAACATTGGGTCTCAAAATCATTAGAATTTGCCCCCCGATTGTGAGGTTGGGAGATGGCATAAAAAATAGGGAACCTCCCACCAAAATCGTGTAACTTAACATGTCTGATGATGTCTTGATGGGAACTAGAGAATATTTTGACACCTTTACCACTGGCCCACACTAGCTTACTCTTATTTTCAAAGAAAGTAGGGTCAAACATCAATTTTACCCCCCAAACACCCATAAAATTGATCAGAACAGAAAAAAAGAAGTCCCATCTGGTCCTCCATACCTCTTTGCTACTGCACATGCGAGTAACCAAGGAAGTGCCTCGATATTTCCTGCCAAATGCCTTCTTTTGTTTTGGCCCTGCTGAAGTCAACACCTTTTTATCTTGACTCTTCAAAGTTTTCTATTTTTTGAGGCAGACATCATGGAATAAAAGGAAGAATTCTTGGTATTCAGTTCTGATCAGTTTTATGGGTGTTTGGGGTGGGGGGGGGGGGAGTAAAATTGATGTTCGACCCTACTTTCTTTGAAAATAAGAATAAGCTGGTCTGGACCAGTGGTAAGTATGCAAAATATAAAAATTACTATAAATTTTATAATTTTTAGCTCACCTGAGCGCAGCTCAAGAGGAGCTTTACTGATCACTTTCCATCCGTTGTCTGTCGTCCGGCATTAACTTTACATTATCAACTTCTCACGAACTGCTGGTCCAAATTCAACAAAATTTGCTGTGCATGTTGCCTATCATATGTCGATTCAAGTTTGTTCAAATCTAGTTGACCTGCCCTCTTGGTAGGGCCATGCCCAAAAAGTGAGCCCAAATCTTAAAAAATATTCTTCTCATGAACCAGCAGTAGCAGAGACTTGATATCAGGTGTGCAGCTTCCTTTTGAGGTGTAGACTCAGATTTGTTCAAGAGAAGTTCTAGGGGCTATATTTGCTATCGTTACGGGAGGGGCAAAAATTTTTGCCCCGCCCAAAATTTCTATTTTCCAAACCGAGAGGCTTATTTGAACCAAATTTGACATGAGGTTTTATTGGGACATAAGTAGTTAATTTATACCCTAAAAAATTTTCCCTTCACCCCATGGAAACCACAGGAGCTAAAAATAGGAAAAAAATTAAAATGCCCATATCTCCAAAACTACACGGCGCTGAGATTTCTTATTTGGTGTGAAGCTTCTTTAGGACCAACAGAATGGAATGGTAAAAAAAATTGCTATCGGTTTTATCATGGGGTACTTTTTTGGGACTTTGAAAAAGTGCTGAGTCAGCATTTTTTAACACTGTGGGTAATGGGAAAAACATTTAAGACTACTTTTCTCCCAAACCACTGCTCCAAAAGCTTTCAAATTTCACATATAACATCTTTGGAAGATTGTTTCACATGTTTATTGAAATCAATTCCCTGGGCCCATATTTGGGCTCTCTATGGGAGCCCAAATGTTTAAATTAGTGCAGTATGAGAAATATTCTTTACAAATCTTCTTCTTCAGATCTACCAATAAGAATCTTTTGATATTTGATATGCAGCATCCTTTATGTAGGGGGGGGGGGGGGGGGGGGGGGAGATTCAAGTTTGTTCAAGCCAAGACCCTGGGTTCAAATTTGGGCTCACTGAGGGAGCCCATAGTATAACTTAGTTCAAAATGAGAAATTTTCTTAAAAAATCATCTTCTTCAGATCCAGAGGTGAGAATGTTTTGATATTTGGTACGTAGCATCCTTAGGGGGTGAGATTCAAGTTTGTTCAAGCCATGTCCCTAGGTCCATTTTTGGGCTCACTGTGGGAGCTCAAATTGTAACTTTGTTCAAAATGAGGAATTTTCTTAAAAAATCTTCTTCTTCAGATCCAGCAGTCGGAATGTTTTGATATTTGGTGTGCAGCATCCTTAGAGGGATTCAAGTTTGTTCAAGCCAAGTCCCTGGGTTGATATTTGGGCTGCCTGTGGGAGCTCAAATTATAACTTCGTTCAATATGAGGAATTTTTTTCTTTAAAAGTCATCTTCTTCAGATTCAGCAGTCGGAATGTTTTGATATGTGGCATGCAGCATCCATAGTGGGGTGAGATTCAAGTTTGTTCAAGCCATGTCCCTGGGTTCATATTTGAGCTCACTGTGGGAGCTCAAATTGTAACATAGTTCAAAATGAGGAACATTCTTTAAAAATCTTCTTCTTCAGATCTACAATAAGAATCTTTTGATATTTGGTATGCAGCACCCTTAGGGGGGTGAGATTCAAGTTTGTTCAAGCCAAGTCCCTGGGTTCATATTTAGGCTGAAAATTTGGGGTCCCATTCCAAGCTTAGAAATTTTGGACCAAAATCCGAATTTTTTTGTTGTTTTTAGCTCAACTTTGGCGAAGCCAAATTTGAGCTTATGCCATGGCCCATCGTCCGTCTGTCCATCTGTCCATCTGTCCGTCAACAATTGGATACGGCTCGGGCTAGAGGCCGTATTTATGAACCGATATTTACGAAACTTCTTGGGTACCTTTGTTATGACCGTGGGACGAGAACGAGTGTTTTTGGGTGCGTCCAAAATTCAAGATGGCTGCCAGCCGCCATTTTGTACCGACGATGCAGAAATCTGTTTTTTGTACAGAACTTCCATATGAAAGCTCTGATTTGAATAATTTTTTGTATGAATGTTTAGTACCATGGGATACATCACATATAATACGGTTTTTTTTCTCGTGCGTAAATTATGCAAATTGGACTAACTTTGATGTTTTTTGGTGTTACTTTCAGCACTGTAAGTGCAAATGCCAATACGGCTCGGGCTAGAGGCCGTATTTATGAACCGATCTTTACAAAATTCCTTGGGTACCTTTGTTATCACGTGGGACGAGAACGAGAGTTTTTGGGTCTGGTCCGAAATTCAAGATGGCCGATGGCAGCCATTTTGTACAAAATTTGGTGCAATCAGATTTTTGCACAGAACTTCCATATGAAAGTGCTGATTTGAATAATTTTTTTGTGTGAATGTTTAGTACCATGGGATACATCATATATAATACCGTTTTTTTTCTCGTGCAGAAATTATGCAAATTAGATGAACTTTGATTTTTTCAGTGCTACTTACACACAGTAAGTACGCATGTCAATACGGCTCGGGCTAGAGTCTGTATTTATGAACCGATCTTCACAAAACGTCTTGGGTACCTTTGTTATCACCTTGGGACGAGAACGAGTGTTTCTGGGTGTGGTCCAAAATTCGAGATGGCTGCCAGTGGCCATTTTGTACCAAAATTAGTTCTAATCAGTTTTTTTGTACACAACTTCTATACGGCTCAGGCTAGAGGCCGTATTTATGAACCGATCTTTACAAAACTTCTTGGGTACCTTTGTTATCACTGTGAGATGAGAATGAGTGTTTTTGGGTATGGTCCGAAATTCAAGATGGCCACCAGCAGCCATTTTGTACCAAAATTAGTGCAATCAGTCTTTTGTACAGAACTTCTGTATGAAAGTTAAGATTTGAATAAATTTTTGTATGAATGTTTAGTAACATGGAATACATCACATGTAGCACGGGTTTTTTTCTCGTGCAGAAATTATGCAAATTAAATGAACTTTGATTTATTCAGTGCTACTTATAAACTGTAAGTGCACATGTCAATACGGCTCGGGCTAGAGGCTGTATTTATGAACCGATCTTTACAAAACTTCTTGGGTACCTTTGTTACTTTGTTATCACCTTGGGACGAGAACGAGTGTTTCTGGGTGCGGTCCAAAATTCAAGATGGCTGCCAGTGGCCATTTTGTAACGAAATTAGGTCCAATCAGTTTTTTGTCACAATTTCTACACAGCTCATATTTGTGAACTAATCTTCACGAAACTTCTTGGGTACCTTTGTTTTCACCTTGGGACAGGAATGAGTGTGTTTTGGGGTGCCTTTGTTATCACTGTGCTATGAGAACAAATATTTTGGGGTTCAGTCAGACCCACTCTGGGACTCAAAGATTTTTTCTAGTTTAGCATCTGACTGTCACCCACCTTTACAATACTTTACCTATACATTTGTTACAGGCAACGGTCAGTATTTATGTACAGACCGTTACAATACTTTATATGTACCTTTGTTATCAGGTCATTACCTAGATGTTTGTCATTGCTGTGTCACATACTATACATGTACATGTCTTTGTCTTGACATGTTGAGCTACAGTGTCATTGACACTTTCATTTTATCTGTCTCGGTCAATTTTAAGACTAAAATTTTTTTTTTTTACACTGAAAATTTGGGGGCCGGGTGGGACTTTGAAAATTTTGCACCAAAATCCAGAAATTAGTTTTTTGTTTTTTTTATGCGTTTTGGTCAATTTTAAGAAGAAAAAAAAATTTACGCTGAAAATATTTTGTTCAGGACTTCGAAAATTTCTGAACAAAAATAAAAAAAAATCTATTTTTTATGCATTTATCTCAATTTTGGGACGTAAAAGTGCAGGAACTGAAAATAGAAGGAAAATCCTGTGTATTGTGTGGGCACAACTGCTTCATCTAGTTGGTATATGCTTTTCATAGGAGGGGCGTATGCAGCTTATTGAAGTCAAGTCCCTGGTTTGATATTTAGACAACCATGTCAGGTGAGTGTCCTCAGGCCCTGTGCAGCCTCTTGTTTGAAATTTTGTTGGAAAACATGGCTGGGAGTGGCTATCTTGGATTTGGCATATAAATTGTCAACAATTCCATTAGCTTACCCTACAGGCCGCTCCTCTCACCCAATCTTTTTCAAATGTTATATGTCGCTTTGGTGTGGTATCTAGATAGGAGGGAGTGCGGTGACTCAGAGGTAGACTGTTTGACTTCTATGCTAGAGGTCCCAAGTTCGATCCTTGTCCGGGACAACCCACATTGTGTCCTTGGGCAATGCAATTTATCCCATTTGCCTACATGGGGGCACGATGATGCCATGTACTAAGGTGTACTGCACATTGATGGTGCACATGTCTTTAAACGCTGTAACCCTGCTTCAGCGGAGCTTGAACAGAGTTAGAATGTTGAGGAGCTGACAGTTGCTCGGTGCTTCTCTCTCGCTACTCCCATAAAACTGTCACGGTCACGATTAGCCATTGTGCATAAGTATGTGACCTTAAATAAATAATCTAGATGGGAGCCATAAAATATTTTTATACTGTACCAATGACCCAGACTTAGCTGGTGCTAACTCTTAAAATTC